>JAJMBE010000006.1:117946-203354 GCA_030565125.1 Candida pseudoviswanathii | reverse complement strand
CCCCCAAAGTTCCCGCCATCCCTTGCCTTCCTTCCCTCGCCCTCTCGCGCGCGCTCGGTCGCAAGCCCCCCTGGGTTTCGAACAATTGCCGATTTCCCACACGAGTCGTGCACTTTTGTATCGCTTCCTCCTGTGGAACAGCGGCGGTTGTTATGACAACCCTGAGTATGTGCAGGAATTCCTCTCAGATTTTGTTCAAGATCCAGTCTAAATTTCAAAGACAGCAATTACACATCCTGATTGGGAGGCATAAAGGATTAAGGTGGGTGGGCAAAGTTTTTCATTTTTCGTATCAGCTTCATGGGCTGCTCTGCCTGTGATTTAACACATCATCTCGAACCACTTATCTCTGAATCCTCGATGTTCACTGCTTGCCTCGTATAGCAAGAAACTCACACACGGTGTGGTTGGAGTTTTCTAAGTGTGTGTTCTATTTTTAAACTTCATCACCTTGTTTCAGGGTGAATTTTTGCAATTTTCGAACGAAAAGAAGAATCCTCGCCCTGAAACTCTCGTTGAATAATATCCACTTGATTACTCGAAGACGCTGAATGGCGATCATTTACGACCACTTTGGCCATCGTCGTCATGATCACGCAAATCAAGGAGTGGGGCGTGGGGACTAACCAGATCCGCTCTGGGATTGCACGTGAGCACCAAATAAAAGTGAGTTAGGGTTGCACGTGACACAAACATAGAACATTATCAATGTAACTGAGTCCCAGCAATAGAATCGATATTACCATCTGGTCAAGGTTATATCAGAACGGAAAACTATATAAAAAAGAGTTTTCTATGTATATGATTAACCAAATTAAGCTCCACTTTCTTGCTATCTATTGCCCTGTTGTGCTATTAACAATGTTGTCCGTTTGTACCCACTCTGCCATCCTTGTTCAAGATCTGTCTCTTTGCCTGGCGGTTTCCAGTGGAAATTCTCTCACCTTTGCGCGACAAGCTTACATAATCGAAGACTGTTGCAAATGGAACTCACTTTCTTTTGTATTCGTATTAAGTATAGACATCATATATATAAAAAAGAAGATAAAAAAACGGACTATAAGAAATTATAAGGTATGAAGTGAACTGAAGTAAACGGTATTAGCAGAAAGCGATGATCTTTCCCTTTTTCGGAAGAATTGAAGGTATTATGTATAATTAAACGAATGAATGCAGTAGATGATGAGGGGTTTTCTTTTTTTTAGGTATTGTAAGGCGTGTCTAGCTTACTCCGGAGAGTTACCATATAATCCCCAGTAGTATTCGACCCCATAAGGGCCAGCACCGCCTATGCTGAACTTCCAGTAGTCATTATACATAGTGAACATAATGACCTGGTCAGCCAACGACGAGACGATCGACGAGACAGCAGCGACTTGGTTCTTCACAGAAGGCACACAGGTACCGTAAGCTTCACCCTGCGTAGGCCATCCACTCTCCGTGATCAACACCTTCTTCGAGGTTCCACACACGCTCTGCAACAGCGCAATCTGCTGCAACAACCATGGACCAGAATTGCTTGGCTCGACGCCACCGTCCCAATATGGATGGCAGTTCACGGCAAGGTAGTCGGAAATCTCACACAACTGTGGGTTTGCAACGTATGCCACCAACGTGTCAACCGTCACGATCGGACCAGTGTATCCATTGGCAGTCAAGTACAGTCTCGAGGTGTCGACAGCGGTCTTCACCTGGTCCACGGTCGCTTCTCCGGCATTCACCCTCTCGTTACCGATGGCGATCGTGTGCACGGCGCTCCAGCCTCGCGAGCTGGAACTCACGGCACTCACAATGTCCTGCAACTCACCGTCCGGGGACTCGATGTTCCACACACCAATGTAGATCTTCTGCGAGGATGTCATCGCAGACATCACGTTCTCGATACCGGAACAGTCAGTGCCGTACAATCTGATGACGGAGTAGCTGGACAACAACTTGATGTCCTTAGCCACCTCTTGGGCCGACTTACATGCATCCTGGTCGGTGTATGGCGAGTAAGTGATACCAAAGGCGCCCTCAGCAGCCTTGGCTCCTTCGGCGCTTCCCGAGACAGTGACAGTGGCTTCGTTGACGGAGGTAGTGGCGGTTCCACCACCCTGGAACGTCTTGCCTAATGTGGATCCTGTGGTTGTAGGGGTGCCGGAGTTGAGGTTCCCGTTGTAGCCACTCTCTTGTGGTGCAGCCGGGCCACCACCGTGAATTCCTCCAGCTGTGCCACTGCCGGCAGAACCACCAATACTGCCAGCAGTGCTAGTAGCGAGGAGGTTGGTAGTAGGCTGTGAAGAAGCAGCCCCTAAGGCTGCTACAGCAGATGATGTGGAACGGCTTCCACCGAATAAATAGTCAAATAAGTTACCGCTGCTGGTTGTGGTTACCGCCGGTGCTGGTGCTGCGGTTGCAACTGGCGTCACCGAAGTTGCTACTGCGGGTACTGCTTGGACTCTTGTTGCTGCGGGTGTAGTTGTCGTGGCTTGAGCAGCGGCGGCGGCCGCAGCTGCTGCGGCTGAAGAACTTCTTCTCGAGTCAGCGCCAAAGAAATCTTCCAATAAACCACCAATCAATCCCACGGATCTGGTAGTAGACGTGGGTGTGGCTGCGACAGCTGGAGTCGTTTGAACAGCTTGTGCAGTCACGGCAGGTGCACGAGCAGCGGTTGTGGTTGGCTGCGTGGCACTGGTTGTTGTGGATCTGCCCCCACCGAACAACCTCCCCCAGAATCCAACACTTGAAGATGACGAGATTGTAGTTGTTGGGACAGCAGCGGCTGCTGCGATAGGAGCTTGTGCAACCGGGGTAGTTAAAACTGCGGCTGCTGCTGGGGCTGCTACTGGAGCTGTAGTGACAGGAGCTGCGGCGACGATTGGGGTGGATGTGGTGGATGAAATTCCAAACAAGTCATCCAAGAAACCTCTCTTTATAGGTGCTGCTTCACTCAATCCTGCGACGGCAAGTGAAACCAAAATATAATCCAACTTCATGATACTTTATAAATCAATGAATGAATGAAATTACTCGAGGTGTAGACGTATGGGCTCTAGCGTATGTGACGAGGACGAATGTGTGGTGTATAAGGAAAGTGAAAACAATAGTAAACTAGATAGGAATAATCAAAGAATGACTAGTAACTTGCGAGTATTGGGGGGGGGGAAGTTGGTTGGTTGAGGATGGTGGGTGGTATTATTCTTGTATGAAAGAAAGAAGGACAAATTAAAAAAAATTCCTTCGATTCCAGATGTGGAGGGAAATTCCGAATTTTTTTATAATCCTTCATCCATCTCCAACATCCCTCTACTCCCAACCCAATTACCTTAGAGCACCACCTACCAAAACCCCAAATCTCTTCAATTCTCCGGCTTTCAGCCTTTATTTTTTTCGTCCTTCTCTTTCATTTCCTAATCGAGGTTGAAATGTTTTTGCAGCTCTGCGGCGCGTGACGCTGTATACAGGACCATTTACCCGATTGGGTAAATTTACTGTGCGATTCGACTACTGGGTGCGGGATCGTAAAAGTTTCTGTTTCCAACTACAATGAAACTGGACAGTCAGATAATGGGAGATGAGTGTATAACCGACAATACATGTACGTCGAACTAATCCGTAGTTTTACCAAGACTCAAGTGGGGCGGGGTCACTCAAGTTGCCTAACCTCCTTCAACCCATGTGGCCAAAGCAGAGACATGGATAGTACGGCAGATATCTCGATCCATGAGACCAAAGAACTCGAGAGCAGGCAGCTTAGCTTCTCCACTCTCTCCACCCGCTCGCCCACGCACAGCTAAGCCTTGTCATTTCAGAACTCTAATGAGCCTAATTCCTTCAAACAGTATACTTCTGTCGTTTCGAGATTTTCTCAGCGCTTGACATCATCGAATCTAGTTTTTTTTTTTACTCGAACGGGTATGTCGTCATCTAAGCCGAAATTGCAGCTTAACTGAGCTACCCTTGGAGATCCCAACATAAAGGGATGCATAACATCACGGGTGCTGCTAAACTAGGTTACGAAACTGCAAGTGGGGTCACAGCTCTTCGTTGTAATGGTTCGGTACTCCACCATTCCAAGGCTTTTCGGAACATCGCCTTTGGCAAGGTGGGACTCTTGGTGGGTTGGTTGCTGGGGACAACCTAGCAGTATATTGGGTAGTGGGAAACGGGGCCGGCCCCCGAAAGCCCCACTAGAAGCACCGCCATGCATAGTATATATCTCGATTGAGTAATACAGAGGGTATTATCACACTCTAAGTCCGATTCACTCTCTCCACCAAGCCCATACGCACAAAAAAAATAAATACAACCAATGCATGTAATTAATCAAAACTAGTTCACTTGAAGAACTTGACTATATAATAGAAGATAACCAACATGAGAAATACACAAAACCAAAACAACCACTTATCCTGCTTAGCCCTCCGTTCAACACTCCGTATCGTGCCCCGGCTCACACCCAACGTAATCAAGCTCTCTTCAAACTTCGTCTGTAACTTCCGCAACGTCTCGTTCTGCTCAACTATATCTTCAAACGCCTGTTGTCCCATCTCCAAGATCCGGTCTAGCTGCTCTGACCCCCTCTCAAGCGAGTTCTTCTCATGGTACAACCCCTCCCTATACGACATCGTAGCCTGTTCCTGCTGTTGCTGTGAGTTAGGATCGAAGGGGTTGTCCGAAGATTGTCCGTTAGCGGTAGCCCCACCACCACCACCACCACCGAGGTGTCTCCTTCCAAGCAATTCCTGCTTATTTGCTTCCTGAAGCTGTATATCACGCTGTTTCTTCAAACTGTCAAACTTGCTCGTGAATTCAGCCAAGTCCAGGTTGAACTTGGTCAATCTGCTCTCGTGCTTGGCGTATGATGAATCGTTCGCGTTCTTGTCTAACAAGTCGCTGTACTCTTTAATGGTCTTCTTGAACGCTGTCAACGACGTCGTGATTGCTCCCTGGAGCGACAATGGCGATGTGGATAAGTTCTTCTCAAACTCGGCTAGGTCCTTGGTTATCGTGTGCGTCTGTTTCACACCGTGATTGTATATGGAGTTCATAGTGAGGGAATATGTAGCGGATTGCCTGGCTGGATCAGGGTGTGTGTATGGATGATGTGTTGTTTTTTTTTTTGTTTGGATACTCGCTGGTTAGTTTTTTTTATTTTCGTGTTCATGATCTGGAATTCGAGTTGCCATGAGCTGCATGAACAACAGCCGATTACGAACGGTAAACGAAACGTATCCTCTTTTTACTATCGCGATAGAGTTATACAACCTATAGATAGACCATCTAGAAGTAGAATCTAACAAACGTCAACAACAATGCCAACGTACCAGTACTCACACCCATCAACCACTGCAAGACTTGCGTCTTAACCGTCTTGATCTGCATCTGCATATTCGACACCTCCTCGTCGATTCTACTATACGTGTCTTCAATTTTCAATTCATGCTGAGAGCTCTCTTCCCTGATTCTACCCTTTTCCAAGTTCAAATCTAACCTGACACTCGCCTGATTCTTCGTGATCTCTTCCTTCAACCTATTCTTTAAGTTCGTCAAGTCAGTACGCAACTTCTCCTGCTCTTTCTTCAACGCCGTGAACTCTGACTTGTCCATGGTCTGCAACTCTCCTTTCAACTTGGCGAAATCCACTTTTTGCTGGTATGCCGTTGACGACAAAGCTTCCTTCTTGACGAGATTGTTGGTGATGGAGTAAATACCATCGTTGATAGCAGCGTTGACGACCTTCACAGCTGCTTCGGCTTGTGTCTCTGAGAAGCCGCCCTTCTCTTGTAAGGTACGCACAAACTTGTTGGTATCGAACTTGGTGATAGATGATAAGTTTCGTAGGTAGATACGACTCACTGGTCTGTATATCTGTGAGCACGGTCTGAGAATAGGTAACATTGTTGTATGGTGATGGTGGTGGGTGGCCAAAGGTGTTGTAAAATGAGTGATTGGTTTTCTCTTTGGTTGCTTTCTCTCCCGCGTTTCTTTGTCGCAATTGTTAATCCGAAGCGAGGAAGATGTGTGTGTGACAAAGGGAGAGAGGAGAGAGAGAGGGAGCAAGAAGGAGGAAAAAAATACATCCCCCTTCGATCTCCCATTATAAATCCCACCAATCTCATTCGTTCAACCATGATATTACGAGTCAGGAGGATCCCCAAAGTGCCATGCCGCATAACTATTCCAATAAGGTACAAGTCATCTAAAGACAAATATTCATCTATTGAAGAATTCAACAAGAACAAGAAGACATACAACTATGGCTACAACTTTGATTCCTTAGACAAGCTAGATGCCAAAATCAACCCCGACCACGTTTCTGAAAAGAAACGCACAGAGCAGAGGCCCTACGTTGATCCGGAATCAGAGAAACCCATGGACATCAACCTCCTCATTGAGAATGACCCCAGGTTGCTCAAGCTCAAACCAGGAACAGCGGAGTACCGTGATGAAATGAGAAAGTTGCACGCTGAATACCACCAAAAGCAACAGAAGCAACAGAAGAGCCATGAGTTCCGACAAAGAATGCAAGGTGTGATTATTGGGTTCCTTGCGTTTGTTGGGATCATTTCCGCGCATCAGATACTCATGAATTATGACTCGATAAAGAACAGACTCTTGATGAACTACAATTATGGCGATGTGAAGGAACCAGAGACAAAGAAAACGGAAGTCAGTACAAAGAGTTTGAATTATATGTTGGAGAAGTTGACCAAAGAGTTGAGTGATGAACATTTGAACCAAATCCAAGATTCGAAAGAAGTCACCGGTGTTTACGTGTTTGGCGATGACACCAAGATTCCATTGCGTGTTCCGTTCTTCAACAATATGATATTCAAGGATGTGTTTGTTGAAAAAGGTCATTTGGTTGCAATCACCGATAAGGGCAAAGTATATGAATGGAAAAAGGGATGGCGCGATGCCAGATTAATCAACTTGCCTGCTTCTGTCGACAAAGTTGCTCCTACCGACAACTACTTTTACTTTTTGACAAACAAAGGCGAAGTGGTCTACATTCCTAGAAACAAATCGGACAAGTTTGTTCCACTTCAAAGGAGAAACTGGTTTGGCCTTTTGAAGACCCAAAACCACAACGAGTTGGATGTCAAAAACATCAAAGCAATTGCCTCCGGTGCTAACCATTTGTTGTTGTTGGATAAGTCGGGTCAAGTGTTTGTTGTCAACTCGTCTGAAACCCCAGCAAACCGCGGGCAATTCGGTCCAACATATTCTCCATTCGACAAGAAGGACATCCCAGTTAACACCCCTATTGATTTGACTTTGTTGAATAACAGAATTGGCAGAGACGGCTCGGGTGAAAAGACATTGATTCCACGTACATTTAGCTCCATTGCTGCTGGGAAATACTTTAATTTGGTCGCTGACGACGAAGGTAATATCTGGACCTGGGGTGAGAACGCTGCTGGACAATGTGGTGACCTCAACACCACTCAAGTCAAACCAATTCCACGAGCAGTGTTTGCCAAAAGTGATCTCAAGAGAGTGTTGAGAAACGTGTTGCCGCTTGCCAAAGCTGACTTGATTCAAGTCAAGACGATTGCAGCTGGCGACGAGACTTCGTATGCCGTCATCAACTACTTGGATAAGGATATCCTTATTGCCTTTGGTAATGGGTTGAATGGACAGTTGGGTGGATCAAGATACATGCAAGTTTGTTGTTGGCCAGAGATTGCCAAATCGTTGATCAACATGACTGAATTTGACGAATCGAGCAACTCGATCAAACCTATTGGAATCAAGGATATCTCGGCCGGCAGCAAACACTTGTTTATCACATTGGACAATGTCGGTCAACAGAAGGATGTCTATGCTGTTGGTGAAAACATCTTGGGGCAGTTGGGTAATGGTAAGAGAAGCAAGACTTGCAAACCAGTCAAGCTACCACGATTACTAGAACCCGAAGATAAGACAGACAAGTTGACGATTGTCCAGAACTTGTCAGATGTCAACACCAAGAGATTGCTGTTGCTTGATGGTTGGCAGATATCCAAGAACCCAGTTGATCAAGTGATTAAAGCAGGGGATGACGCTTCTGTCATTTTCTACAAGAAACATTAATGTTACAGTTTGTTTTTGTAAATATAAATTTTATTTATTCTTGACTCTATACTGTATTAAAGATCTATTGTAATTTGAAGATTTCGTTCAAGATTCTAATGGTATCGTCTGGGGAGTTGACAGCGTGACCAATAGTTCTTGGGTCGTTGTAAATTTCGTAATCGTTACCGCCTTTGTAAGACTTGTCACCGAAGAAGTGAATGTTTTCGAAATGTTCATCAGCAACGTGTTGCAAACAGTAGGTCTTGTCCCAGCCGGTTGGGAAAACATCAAAGGAGATTTGACCACCAATAGAGTAAGTCAAGCCGAAATCTGGGAACTCTTTCTTCAAAGCGTCAACCATCTTTTCTCTAATGTGGTGTTCCTTGTCGTACTTCTCGTAGTCGTTTCTTTCTTGAGTAGATGCGTTTCTACCGATTGGAGAAACATTGATCATACCGTTTCTGAACTCAACAAAAGTACCTCTTCTGACTGGGAGGTCGATGTCGGACAAGTACCTCAAGATGAACTTGACCAACTTGTTGTATTTTTCATCACCAATCCAGTTGATGAAGGACTGGGAGGCCAATTCCTTGCCCAACTTGTAAGCGGTCAAACCGTTTTCACTGAAGCAGTAGTCGAAATCTTGCAAGACGTTTGGACCCAATTGTTCAACTTGCTTGGACAAGTCGGAACCACCGACGAACCCAATGACAACCTTCTTACGCAACTTCTCCAAGGTGGACTTCATCTCGTCGGAGATGGTCAATCTGGCTGGGGTCAAAGTACCGTCAACGTCAAACAAGACTAAGGTTTTTGGGTCTTCTTTATTGGCAAAGGACATTGTTGTGGATCTGGACTGGCTGTGAAGAATAAAAAAAAGGGTATATCTAAGCTCAAAGAGGGAAGAAGAAGAAAGAGAAGAAAAGAGAAGCAAAAAAAGAAAGGTGGGATTCGTTCTATTTTTATTTTCTTATTGTATATTTTTTGTTTTTCGCTGTCCATTTCTATCTTGAAGCCAGCCGGCGTGGTCCAGCACCAGGTGGACAATTTTGTTGTGTGTGTGAGTGTTTATTGTGTAATCTTGAAATTTTTTTTTCGTGTTTCATTGACCCGATGGGAAAATAGAAATCCAAGAGCCACACGCGTAACACAAGCTCCAAGCACAGTGTAACCTCAATATGCTAATAGCCTTTTTTTTTTGCAGCAATAGCTCTGGTTGCTGTTGTTGCAATGGTGGGTTGATAGTTGCAAACTCGTGACAGGCATCCTCAGTACCAATATTCACACATCTTTGGAAATACCCCTGGTGCCTCACGCAACAAACGTGGGCTGTATACGAGGATCTGCACCAGCACTTTATCCGCAGAATAAATATGTGTGTATATTAAAGATACACTGTTTTTACTTTCTCTTCATACCAAATGGACAAAAGTTTTAGGCTCGTTAAAGTGAGGCATGCCTAACAACGTGACCTGACAATTATGTCGCACTAGTATGTAACAATTGTAAAATTAGTGTAATCAAATCCATCTAAACATTAAAAACAGATTAAGAACTACATAATTTTTTTTGTTATTTTCTTACCCCCTGATCATTTTCTTTTCATTATTGGAAAGTTTTGCTACGGCACAGTAGTACCAACTCTCGACATGAGGATTCGCTCCTTTAGTCTCTATTTCCTCCTTTTCTCTTGCTGTAGTCATCGATAGCTCTTTCTTGGGCAGCCGTCACGTAGTTCAACATATTCACAGCCGTCTGGTCATCATACGTATACTTTATGAAAAAGTACTGGATCCAAAGATGGAGTGAAAAGGCTATCGTGGATATGCAATACCCAATGAAAATCAACGTCTTGAAAGCACAGTTGTCTTTGGCCAGTTTTCCCTTGTTTGCCTGCTCGTCTCCAAGCTCCTGCTGGAGCAACCTCTGGAACTCTTCTATTTCTTGCTGTTGGACAGGATCGAAAACGGTGTCTGACGATGGGGAAGCAAGGTCATTCAAGTCGTTGTTCCAGTGGTCAGTCTCGGACAATCTATCCACTAAACCGGAAGCAGTACCATTGTTGCTGACATTATTTGCCTCCATTATACTTTTTTATTTTTTGTTTGTGGTCCCCGTGGTATGGGAAAAGCAGATGAGTTTGCCTGGGGGTGGTTGTGGGGTTGCTGGTGAAAATGTTGTGGGTGTGTGTATGACTTTGCCCTCACTTTAATTCCTGCAACAAACAAAGAAAAAAATGAACCGGCCTCCTCTGTGAGAATCTGCGATTTGTGAGTGAGCGAGTGAGTTAGTGCAAGGGGGTCGAAAAAACAAAAAAGGATCTCTGGATAGGCGATAGATAATTAAAAAACCAAGTTGAATTGATTGAAATACACCTACCTAGAAGAAGAGGAGGGGAGTAATAGTTGAAGAATCGCGAAGTCTAACTTTGAGGATTAGCAGTGTTTATATACCTTTCGAGAAAATCTATCGGAGTAAGTTTTTCCAATGTAGGGTTCGTTTTTCATGTGAAAAAATTCATCACCTCCCAATTAAGCAAAAAGAACAAGAGAACATGCGTTGTATTGTTGGAACATTACTGGCAGGCGTACGCTGCCAGAGCAAGGATAATGACAACTGCCACAACTAAAGATGTTGCTAAATTAAGAAGATTATAATAATATTTATTTAAAACAAGACCTATACATCTCGCAACACTCTTAAGCAGAGTATTGGTAGTCTGGGAATTGCTTCAAGTTAGCTTCCAAGTTACCCTTCTTGGACAAGAACTTAACGTAAGCACCGTCATCGATGACTTCACCGTTAGTCTTCTTAGCGATATATTCATCTCTGTTCAATGGAGTGAAACCCCATTTCTTAGAAATAATGATCTTTTGTTGACCTGGGAACTTGTATCTAGCTCTTCTCAAACCTTCAATGACAACGTCCTTGTTGGAGTCCTTGGTTCTGGCAGACATAATGATTTGGCCAATGGAGACTCTGGCAGCCAAACCGTGTGGCTTACCCCAAGCACCTCTCATACCTTGTTGCAATCTATCGGCACCGGCACATGACAACATTTTGTTGATACGCAAGACGTGGAATGGGTGGACTCTGACTCTCAAGTGGAAAGAATCTCTACCGGAAATCTTGGTGATGTACTTGTTGGCACAGATACGGGCAGCTTCCAAAGCTTCGGAGGACAATTGTTCCAATTCGTTAGAGACCAAGTGGATACACAATGGGAATTCATCAACTGTGGCCTTCTTTCTACCCAAATCGTAGATTCTGATCTTAGCGTCTGGGACAGCTCTGTTGTATCTGGACTTTGGGTATGGTTTGTTCTTACAGTATCTGTAACATCTAGCTGGTCTTCTAGCCATTTTGTCTTGAAGTAATGTTAGTAAACGGTGAACTTGTTAGGGACAACTAAAAAAACCAAATCTGTCCAGGGGAACGTGGGTCCTTTTTATATGCTTCCAAATTTGTTTGCCATTGCTTACAAATCAGTTTCTTTTTCTTTGAAAATTTTTATATCCCTTGTAAAGTCATGTTTTCTTTGGGGAGTTGGGTCTTGGTCAGCATGCATAAACATGTCCATCTCTCTCTCTCTAACTCATATCCCTCGATCTGGTCGTCTCTGATAGGCTCGTGTAACATACCTTCTTTACTTAGTGAGTGTAGGACTTTCGTGAAAAGAGGTTTCTTAGGAAAGCTCTGAAATTCGTTTTTTTCCCTCTAAGCTGGTGAGAATGTAGCGGGTTTGCCAGTGCGGAAAGTGCGAAAACGCTTAGTAATTGTGTGCGCGGGTACTGTATACAGATTGTAGGTTGATTTGAGTGCGGTGTTTAGGGTTACAACCCTAGGTGGCCCAAAACGACTTTCTTGTGATGTCGCAATGTCGTAGAAATTTCTAGCTCATCGGATAAGCAACGCAAGACAAAACTCATCTCCACCAGGCAGTGAATTGATCCTAAGGACAGTTTTCCCTACAAGGCTAGCTAATTATACATAATGGGTAGATACAGTGTGAAGAGGTATAAAACAAAGAGAAGAACGAGAGACCTCGATCTTATATATAACGATTTGTCAAACCCCGAATCGATCAACAAGCTAAAGAACCAACCACTAGACGAGCTGAAACCGGGATTGGGCCAATACTATTGCATAGAATGTGCTAAGTACTTTGAGAATCAGGTAATCTTGGACCGCCATTGCAGGTCCAAAGTGCACAAGAGACGAGTTAAGGAGTTGAAGGAAAGACCATATCTGCCCTTGGAAGCTGAAGCCGCCGCTGGTGTGAATATGGAGAAGTTTGCTGCTAGTGTGGAAAAGTACAAGCAGTTGGAGCACTACAAGCTGGAGAACAAGGAGGAATTCGACAAGTTGATCAACCAGAAGAAAGACAACTTGGATGCGATAATAACAGGTGTGCCCTCAGAGGAGTTCCAGAAAGAACAGCAGAGTTTACAAGAAGAGGTCATAAGTAAGGGACAGGGAGAAGTCGCTATGGAAGAATAAAGCAGGTCGGTTAGACGTTTCAATTCGTGTGTTTGGTTTTACAGTACAGATCAGGAGGTGGACTGTCACAGATTCGATCCATCCCATCCTCTAGTTCCGGACTTCCTTAGAGGGGGAGTTATTTGCATACTTTCCTTAATCGAATATATACATTATCCGGCTCAGTACTATAGTTGTGGGATCTCCTGTACAGCATGTTCCGTGATCATCTCTGAGTGTCCTTGATTATGTAATCCGGCGATAAATTCTTTTTTTTTTCTTTCTTATAGCGCGGATAAGCTTGGTACGTAATCAGCAACATGCGATAGGCTACTAATTTCCCGCTTGTAATCTCTTGCAGAAAAAGGGTCAACATTCGCCCCCCTTTGCATATTCACAAGCAGCACAGGTTTTCATTGTCAATGCACTTGTGACTGAAGGCGGAAAATCCGACCAACACAGGCTGTGAGAGAGAGTAGGAAAAAAAAGTAACCAGAATTACGAAAAACCTTCTTTTCTTCTTTTGCAGAAGAAAGCCCATAACCCGGAAAAACTCAATTTAGACCACAGACGTCTACTAACCCTTACGCCTTGCTTCAATTGTTGTCGTCATCAAACAGTACTTCCACCCCTTACTTCGTCTAATATAAATTGCTGCTTGTTTTGGGAGGGCGTTTTTTTCAACTTTTTCATCCAGCTCCGTTTTTTTTTTTTTAAGGTCCAGCTTTGCCTGTTCTGGTTCTTTTTTTCCCCCTTTCTTCTCCTCCTTCTACCCAGAAATAAGGCTTTTAATAACACACAGACTTCTCCGAGTACTTTTTTCCCTAGCTATACACCGCCGTTCACACAACACAGATATACACAGATACACCCTGGGTTGCAACGCCGAACGATAGATAGACCAACCGATGAGATTGAAACTAAAGTCCAAGATTGCCGCCACAACCATAAATTTGGACGACAATTCCAAGTTGTTCAAGGACTTTCTCACAGATATCCAGCACAATAGGGAACTACATCCAGACAGCTCAGAGGTTGTCGCCGCCATCAAGAAGGGGTTCCCGCCCAAACCTATAGACTTGTCTTTTTCGTTAGACACCACCATCCAGGACAAGGACATCAAGGACGGCGACCAATTGCTAATTGATTTTGCATCCTACAAACGAAAATCCAATGCGGAGTCGTCATTGTCCCCACAACCTGCTGAGAAGAAGCCAAACCTACGAGAAGACATCCCCGCTGCATATATCGAGACGCTAAATAAGTACTTGATCCTTCGAAATATCCCCGACGACAACTCCTGTTTGTTCAATTCGATATCGTATGCCATCTCGGGGTACGACTCGTACAACAACATCTCCCCGCCTCGTGAGTTGCGCTCAGTGGTGGCAGACTACATCAACGGGGATCCGGAGTTGTACTCTGACTTGGTTCTAGGACGACCAAGGGACGAGTATTGCGATTGGATAAGGAAGAAAGAGAGCTGGGGCGGGGCCATAGAGTTGGGCATTTTAGCCGACTGGTTCAATGTCAGAATCGTGTGCATTGACATCGAGCTGGGCAACTTTATCCGTTTTGAGAATGAAAAGAAGACGCCGGAAAAGTTCATCATATTGATCTACAGCGGCATCCACTATGACGTCTTGGCGATGAACGACGAATTGTCGTTGGATAACAAGGCTAGTGACGTGGCTCAGTGGACAATCAAAGGCCCGCACGAGGAAGATATTTTGACAGCCAGCCAGAAGCTATGTAAGTTGTTGCAAAGCAAGGATTACTCCACCAACACCACGACGTTTAGAGTCAGATGCTTGGATTGCTACCTGGTGTTGGTTGGCGAAATGGGGGCCTCCAAACATGCAGAAGAAACCGGACACCTTAATTTCGGCGAGGTTAAAAAGAGCTGAGATATAGAAACAGAAAAAGTTATAGTATTATATACACGTTTGTATTAATTAGAATGAATATTATCACGATTACACATCCACCACATCCGCCAATGTGCAAGAGACAAGATGAAACAAAACAAGAATGATGCTGGAAGGCAAGCAAGAAAAAAATATATGTACAGGTTTGAAAAAGAAAGAAAGAAAATCCGACCTGGTTCGTTCGCTGTGTCTCATCAACACCCACTGCGAACGAAAAGAAAAAAATGTGCTGAGATTCCATAAATTTTTTGTCCAGACAGACGTACAACGGATCTCTCTCTCTTTTTTTTTCAACAATCCACTTCTCCTTCCTTCTTCACCTTCGTTTCTACTGAAGTCTGTGAAAAAGCACTGCTGAAGCGAATTGTCACCCCGATAGGATTCACACTTGTCAAATAAGTTCTTCCCCCCCCCCTCCACGAAAAGAGAAACTTAGAGAGATGTCTAAATCAACTGAAATATTCTGTATGTACCTATCACACTAGCTAGAGGTAAACTACAACCACAACGTGCCAGAGGTTACTAACAAACACTCACCAATTATTATAGGCCGTCTTCCGAAGACTGTGGAATTAATACAAGACTTCAGCGATATAACGCCAGAGCCAAGGGCCAACGGCGAGTGTCGTGCAGCATTGTACTCCAGCAATGGCCAGTTGTTTGCCTATACCCAGCCCAACGAAGTTGTTATATTGGACACGTCCGCAGAAGCCAAATTGTACCACCGTATTGAGATCCCTGAAGTGTTTGACATTTATTTTTCACCAGAAGGAACGTTCTTGTGTCTCTGGTGCAAGCCCGTACAGATAAATAAGGAGAATGGCACCTGGAATAACAATTTAAAGATCTTCAACGTCAAGACCAAAGCTGTGATTGCCGAGTGGAGTGCCAAACACCAAAGTGGCTGGAAACCACAATTCACTTCTGAGGAAACTGCGTTTGCCAGAAGCATAAACCAAAAGGAGATTCATTTCTTCGAAATCAGCTCCACTTCCGACGTGGCAATCAACTTGGCCCAGCCAACTTTCAAGTACAAGATTGCTGACCCAAAGGCTACGTTCCAGTCATTCCAGGTGTCCCCGGGCAAGAACACCAGTGTTGCCATTTTCATCCCAGAGAAGGCTGGCAAACCAGCTAACGTGTCCATCTACAACTTGCCAAATTTTAGTCAACCTATCTGTTCCAAGAACTTTTTCAAGGCTGAAAAGTGTCAGTTGAAGTGGAACTCGTTGGGTACTGCATTGTTGGCGTTGGCTTCTACAGATCACGACACCACGAACAAGTCCTACTATGGGGAATCGAACCTTTATTTGATGGGAATTGCCGGTTCCTACGACTCCAGGATTGATTTGAAGAGAGAAGGTCCTATTCACGACATCACTTGGTCGCCAACTGCTCGTGAATTTGCTGTCAGTTATGGTTACATGCCATCAGAGACTACATTCTTCGATGCCAGAGGTAACGCCATCCATTCCTTGCCAACGGCACCAAGAAACACGATCTTGTATTCTCCTCACGCAAAGTTTGTTCTTGTCGCAGGGTTTGGTAACTTGCAAGGTACCGTTGATGTGTATGACCGCCAGAACAAATTTTCCAGGGTGGTTACGTTCGAAGCTTCCAACACTTCGGTGTGTGAATGGTCGCCATGTGGCAGATTCATATTGACGGCTACAACTTCTCCTAGATTGAGAGTTGACAATGGTTGCAAAATTTGGCATGCCAGCGGTAAGTTGGTGTATTTGAAGGAGTACTCCGAATTGTACTCCATCGGTTGGAAGCCACAACCATTAGACCAATTCCCACCAATTAGAGCATTAGAGGCAGCCCCAGAAGCCCACGAATCCGCCAAGGAGTACTTGGCCAAACGTGAAGCATTAGCTAGTGCTGCTGCTAAAAAACCAACTGGTGCTTACCGTCCGCCTCATGCCAGAGGTTCCGGTGCCAGTGCACCCGCTTCTTCGTTATACCAAAAGGAGTTGCAAAACAACATGAGAAACAGCGGTACTCCACCACCACCGGGCTTGGCAAGAAACGGTGTCAACGCCCCACGAGTTAGAACTGTTGTGGGCGCTGCTCCACCTGCTGAAAAGGAAAGCAAGTCTGCTGCTAAGAACAGAAAGAAGAGAGAAGCTAAGAAGCAACAAGAACAAAACGCTGGTTCTCCTGGACCTTCCGCTGGTTCTCCAGGCGCCACTCCTGCTCCTGAATCTGCTGCATCCCCATCTCCCGCGCCAGCTCCAACTCCAGCTCCAGCTAGTGGTGTTATCGGTGGTGTTGCATCGATAGAGGAAAAGAAAATCAGATCCTTGTTGAAGAAGTTGAGAGCTATCGAGCAGTTGAAGATGAAGCAAGCCGCTGGTGAAAGCTTGGAAGATACCCAAATTATAAAGATTTCCAAAGAAGATGAAATTAGAGCCGAATTACAAACGTTAGGTTGGAATGAATAGTTCTTAATTTTATTTATTGATTTGATTCTTTTTCTCCATTTTTCTTTTTTAATTTTGGTATGTTATTTTAGTCTTTTGGGGGGTCTTGTGCATAATGGAAGACGTTATTATTTGTTTTGTAAAAGTATAGAAACCTAGGAAGAAATACAATTTTAAAAAAAAAAAGATGATTTCAAAACATATATGTGTTTGTATATATTCCCTAACTATCTACAATTTAACCACCATTTCGTCTCCTTTGTACTTTGCAATAACGTCCCCAATGTCATACTTTTCTGCAATATGTGGGTTAATGAACCTGCCACCCAAATAATGAGAACCAGTAAACTTGAGCGCAGCCGGTTTAGGTGCCGTCAAACTCACCAAAACACTAGCGCCGATATCCACGCCTGCTGGGCCATCATCGACGTCCCACCCAGAAGGAATATCAACAGCAACAATCGGCGGCAAGCTCTCGTTATTACTACTAAGATAACCAATCAAGTCGTCAAATGGAGGACGCAATGGCGGCTTGAATGAAAACCCAAACAACGAGTCAATGATCAACGCAACGCCCGAGTTGCGTCTATCCAACAAGTGCTTGACCTCATCGAGGGTCGACAACTCCGTGACGTCCAAGTCCTGGAGCTGCTTCACGAGTTGGCCATACAAGGGGTTGGACGTCGACTTCTTTGGGTAGTAAATCACGGGGTCGTAGCTGCCCCAGAGCTTCAAGTGGCGGGCCGCCACCAATCCATCCCCGCCGTTGTTTCCCGGGCCAACCAACACCAAGACCTTGCTGGTTGCCGGTGGTGGAGGAGGCGGGAACTCCTTATGGACGACTTGCGCCACGGCCAAGCCCGCGATCTCCATCAATTGGTCAATGGAGAACTCGCCCAAGGACATCAATTCCTGGTCGAGCTGGAAGGCGGATTTGGCGGAGAGGGTCTTGAACAAGGGTCTTGACATGATTAAGTCAACGGGGGTGTATGTTGTAAAGTTGAACTTGAAGTTGAAGTTTGGGATCTCGATGATATCTAGCGGGAGCCCGATGGCGGAAAAGAATATGAGAACACAGCCGAATAGGTAGAGCGCGGTGAAGATGAGCCAGAATGGTTTCGTAGATGGTTCGTACGGGGCTCCTTTGTGTTTGCTCTTGTGAACAGGTGATTTTTTCTTTTTCATTTCTCCCCCCGGAAAACCTGCCCCTTGGAAAACAGTTGCCGCTGTGGGTATACCGTGGGTCAAACATAAAAAAAAATCGGGGACATTATGAGGAAATCACTGCATTTATAGCATAATGGATCCCTAGTTTCCATTGGTGAGAAATCAAATGCATATTACAACCGTCGTAAAGGCGAATTATGTTGTGTTACGGAAGGTTTTTGTTTTACCTTTTTTATATCAAAAGATCATGTTACACAAAGACGAAAGGGTCACGTGAGTGGAAAGAAGATAACAGTGAAAATCTACTGGTGACTGTTTGTTTGTCTTAGGTAACGTTTCAAAAGGAGAGCACGCCGTCAAAGTACCCCTGGTACCTCTTTTTTTGGTGCAATTGCCACACTGCTATTGATATATATCAACATCTTCGCAGGTCGGAAGTGAGTGAATTAACAGTGAAAAAGTACTTCTCTTCACGTGATTACTCTCGAAACTTCCTAATCCAGCAATTAATTTGTCTGTCGGGGCTCTGTACCTTTTTGTATGCAATTGATTACATTCCTGGGTTCAACCAGAAAAAATTTTACCTTGTTTCTTGATCGTCTAATTCTCACACAATTAAATTCTGAACCCAACCCAGCACACACACACACACACACAAAGGAAAGTACGAGCCCTTTGTTAGAGTTGACCATTGTTGGTTGTATGCCCCCCCCATTCTGTGCGGGCTAAATGTCGTCGCAAATGTCGCTTAGGGACACCTGCGTGCGCCAGTTTTTTCAAGATTGTTTTTATTTTTCTTTTGCTTTTTGGAGTAGGCCCCTTAAATCACAATCCAATTGTGTGTGGGTGTACATGTCTCTGTTTGAATGTACTGGTTGTGAGTATGTTGATCTAGAGCAAATCCCCATTACTATTGTGTATTGGCGTGCAACCACAGACGGAGCCACTCCACTCCCACCTGTCAATCGTAAGAAAAGGAGGCAGGCAGAATAACGGCTACAGCCAGGCACTTTTCGTTTCTCTCTTTGTTTTCGTGTCATCCTGTACATTGTCCTCTGTGACAAACCAATTTTCCTTCTCACCAAGGGAAAGCAAGGAAAAGAAAAAAAAGGCGTGAGTGGAAAAAAAAAATTGAAAACAACAACAACAACAACGAATAACAAAAAAAAAGCAGAAACAGGGAAAAAACAGCCACAAGTTACAACCTACCCAGACTACTTCCCAACTTATTCTTTCTTAGTTTTCACCATATAAAGCTATTTTCTTTTAACGGCCGTCTTAAAAAGCTATCCAGTTGGTCATTTTTTTTCCTTCAAAGAAGCAAACCCTTTGAATACCTTATTAAACACACTGGAATTTGCTTTGCCCAAGGCACCGACCCTTTTTTTTCATTGCAAGGTTCCAGTTTCAAACCCATATACGTCAACAAGTTTCAATCCACTTCTTAGAGTCGACGGCAAAAATACAACCAGATGTCGCAATACAACAACTATAGAGCCAGCACGAGGGACGACAACGAGGCCCACCATTCCCCGTTGATCAACTACAGAAAGGACGCGAAGAAGGGTATCAAGTTCACGTTTATGGTTGTTGGTGAGAGCGGTACCGGTAAGACTACCTTCATTAACAGCTTGTTGAACAAGAAGGTGTTGAATCACCGGTACGAGAAATTGGGCCATACGGCTGGTGAAACCAAAACGTTGAGTTTCACGTCAGCCAAGTCCGTTGCCTTGCCAAACACCTCCATATTGACCAAGAACGAATTCAACCCCAGAACCATAAATGAAGAGCCAGGGATTGCTTTGACTGAGACCCACATTGAGATTATTGACGATGACAACCAGAAGTTGTTGTTGAATATCATAGATACTCCAGGTTTTGGAGAGAACTTGAACAACGAATTGTGTTTTGTCGAGATTGAGAACTACTTGAAGCAGCAATTTGACTTGGTTTTGGCTGAGGAAACTAGAATCAAGAGAAACCCGCGTTTTGTCGACACTAGAGTCCATGTGATGTTGTATTTTATTACCCCAACTGGTCACGGCTTAAGAGAGATTGATATACAGTGTATGAAAAGGTTGAGCAAGTATGTCAACATCATCCCGGTTATCGGCAAGGCTGACTCCTTCACTCCAAACGAATTGCAATATTTCAAACAACAAATCAGGATTGACATTCAGAAATTTAACGTGCCAACCTTCCAGTTTGACAACTCGTTGAATGATTACGATGAAGACGAAGATTACGACTTGATACAGGAATGTAAATTCTTGACCAACTTGCAGCCATTTGCCATTGTTACTTCTGAAGATGTTTTTGAAGTTTCCAACAACGGCGAGGCACCCAAGATTATAAGAGCGAGAAAGTATCCATGGGGTTTGGTGGACATTAACGACACAAGATTCAGTGATTTCCCAATTTTAAGGTCAGTCTTGTTGGGCTCTCACTTGCAGGACTTGAAGGACTTGACCCATGACTTCTTGTATGAGAGGTATAGAACCGAGAGATTAACCAAAGTTACTGGTAACGGACAGGCTTTTGAAGACGATGAATACGAAGACGGTGAGTTCCACGATACTGTTGAGCACCAGACCCACGACGCCCAGGACAGAGGTGGCTTTAACAACAATTCTACAATTCCTTCGTTGTCCAACTTGGCTCAATTGACCAACGGACATGACCACAGCCATAATGGCCACAGCAACGGCAATGGCGACAACAATTCTATAACGTCAGCCAGCTCCTCGATAAAGAAATCCAACTCGATGTTGTTGGACGAAGAGCACCACACACCAAAATTGAAGAACCTCAGCTCATTCACATCTTCCACGTCGACAGTATCGTTTGAGAACGGAGAGAAGGAGAAGGACAGAGCACCAAACAACAATGCGTTCAAGAGATTATCGATTGGTCCACAGCGTAACCAGTTGCGTCAAATTTCAGAGACTGTGCCTTATGT
The DNA here is from genome assembly GCA_030565125.1 of Candida pseudoviswanathii. Taxonomy (NCBI): domain Eukaryota; kingdom Fungi; phylum Ascomycota; class Pichiomycetes; order Serinales; family Debaryomycetaceae; genus Candida; species Candida pseudoviswanathii. The sequence continues at coordinate 182,352 of JAJMBE010000006.1, read as the reverse complement.
GTTGAGACACGAGAGAATCTTGGAGAGACAACAGAAATTGGAAGAGATGGAACAAGCCAGTGCGAGAGAATTGGCCAACAGAGCTGCACTTTTAGAGAAGAAGGCTGCCGAATTGAAAGCAAGAGAGAAGGTTTTAAGACAATTGGAGTTGGCTAGAGCTGAAAGGCTGGCCAATTCGAGCTTGCACAGAAACGAAAGTAACCTTGACGGTGAAGAAGAATTGGTCAACCGATATGACAATTCTGAATACCAACACGACGACAGTACTCCAAATTATGAAACCTCGAGATTGCAGAAAGACGAAACGTTGACGGACTTGCACTCGATTGTAAGCAATGGTCACTAGTAAAGGAAAGCAAGAAAGGATCTGTTTTGTTGAATAAAAGGGCATGGTTCACTAGATGGAAAGATAAAAGACAGATTTATAGAAGGATGATTGTGCAGTTTGTATTTTAAAAAACCTTTAATTATTATATTTCTACTTTTTTTTATAGTTAGAGAGTTTTAGTAAATATATAGCGTATTATGGAAGCTTGATAACATCGGGGGGTCTGTCAAAGGAAGATAACACCGGAAGGGATTTGTGATCTGAAAAATGACGAACGGATGCGTACATGGATTAACCGAACCGAACAGACTAAATTAGCAACGGTTATCCCCCCCCCCCCCCCAAACGCCTTTCTTTTGTGCAACCAGACGTGTGGTGGGGAAGACAAACACGTTACTTTTTTTTCTGCGTTTGCCTTGGGATGAGCTCCGAACATTACACATACTCAACAACAACCAATAGGCGTTTCTTCAATTGGGGAAAACTGGCAATAGTCACAAAATTCACTCCCCGGAGTATGCACTACGCAAGGCATACGTCAGTTCCATCTCAACCCCACAAAATATGACCCTATCCATGCTTCGGTCTTGTCTTGCATTGTTGGCGGTCGGTCTAAAATGTACAAGAAGTGATGAAAATGCCTTACGCTTCGGAAAATAAACTCAATTTGCCATGGGTTTGGATTTTGTGGTTCGTGGATACTTAATGTAACACGTTTAAGTTTACCCAGTCGTTATAGTGGGATGCCAAAAGAAATTTTTTAGGTGGTGTTAGTGGGGGAGGAGGAGGAGAAGAAGTGGCAGTTTCACCTCTTGGCTGAAACCTGGATTGTGGTTCCAGCACAATGACACGTTACCTCTCCTGACGGTCTTGCCCGTGAGTCTGATTGATTGGGTTTATCGCCATTCAGTAAGGTTTGTTTCTTGGATACTCTTCTCTTCCTAGCCATCTCCTGAGTGTACGGAAAGACAGTTCCGCACCAAAGAGCGAGCGAGGGAGCAGCCAGAAATATCTCACACTGTCGTATCGGGCGTGCGAAAGAACGCCTCGTGTGAGGCTGTTACTGGTGGTATTTTTCGCGGGAACTCCTGCCTAAAAAGAAATGTAGGAAAAATGGCACCCCAGCCCAACACTCGCCCCCCTCCCTCCACTCCGTAGGCACCAAAATTTCTTTTGGCCCACCAAAAGCAACGCCAATTGAACCAGGGAAGCAGGGAGAGTGTGAGAGAATGGAGTGGGGGAGGGATATGCCTAGTCTGGAAGAATTGATCCTCACTAAAGCATGTTGACATACGCTAAGAAAAAAAAAAGAACTAACCGACCCAAGCAATCGACTTTGCAACTCTATCTTCTTATCTCTGAAATTAATCGTCCATTTTCCAGAACCGTTGGTATTCTTCCGGTTGCTGAGATGTTCCTGAGAGAAGGTTTAAAAAGAAAGTGGCACTCTGCTATTGTCTTTCTGGTCCTCATCGCATCTCGAAGGTCTGCTTTATTTTGGCTCCCTTTGCGTGACGGAGTATGAAACAAAGCGTCTAATTAATCTTGATTGCAGAGACTAGGATCACGAACCATTGGATGTAAATCTTCCCTGCCTCTGATAGCAACTTATCTACACGGCATTTTACTTCACTTTAACCTAGCGCTCTGTTGATATAACGCAAAAGGAACAATATAAATTTCCCCGTGCTTTTCTTGGCATTTCACACTCAATTTGTTTTCTGTGCAGGACATACTCTTTATTTTTTTTGTGGGCGCATTCACTTTGGAGGGGTGGGTTCCCATTGGGGGGGTGCGCTACGGCCAAGTCTTCGTATCAACCACTCCATTCCGCCACAGAAACGCCCTACATGTTCCGTTTTCTCTTTGCCCGGACGCTGGGTTTTGTTTATCTCCACTTGTGAGTAGCCTGACTTACGTAACCCATAGACCGACCGAAAAAAACGAAAGATTTCCTGCATCCTCTATCTATCTAATAAAAATATCGTCCATATTGTAACTTGCTTATTATATTTTTCTGCCTGTTTGCATTGTTGCGATTGGAATGACATTTGTGCTAAGGTATTTTTTTTTGCAAATACAACAAAAAAGAAACACAGAAATATCCATTTCCTATAAAACGTACCTCATTTCCCACCTGTTATTAATTGCATAAGTACCACTTCGTTGTTCATCTTGCTACTTTTCTTTTTCGAACCTTACAATTGCATTTCAAGCTAGCTTGTTATTTATTTGCATTTTATTTAATACTCCCCCGTTTTTTATTTTTTGTTTGTTTCGCATCCAATCCTTAATTTTTGTTACATTCTTCTAGACCACCTGCCAAACCAACAAACAAACATCATCATGGTTCTCGGGTTCAAAAATGAGAAAGATCAAGCCGTAGAGGAGAAGAGATCCTCGGGAATGGACTTGGAGTCCGTCATTTCCAACCACACCAACAACTACGATCTTTATGTTGCCAAATCAAACCCCTCCGTGCACAACATTGCCGAAGAGGGCCACCAGTTGCGTAAGAAAATGGACGCCAGACACACCAGTATGATTGCCATTGGTGGTGCCTTGGGTACCGGTCTTTTGATTGGTACAGGGCTGGCCTTGAAAACTGCAGGTCCAGGTGCCATTTTGGTGGCCTACGCCGCCATTGGGTTTGTCGTCTACATGGTTATGACTGCGCTTGGTGAAATCGCCACTTTTGTGCCTTTGCCAGGTTTCGCCAACTATGGTAAGAGATACGTCGATGAAGCTTTGGGTTTCGCCTGTGGTATTGTCTATCTTATCAAGTACTTGGTTCTTCCCGCAAATCAGTTGACTGCCGGTGCCTTGGTTATGCAGTATTGGGTCTCGAGAGAACGTGTCAACCCTGGTGTGTGGATCACGGTTTTCCTTGTCTGTATCACGTTTATTAATTTCCTTGGTGTCAGATTCTTTGCCGAAATCGAGTTCTGGTTGAGTGTGCTCAAAGTGCTCGTGTGTTTGGGTTTGATCATCTTGTTGTGGGTCATTGCCTTGGGCGGTGGTCCAACCCACGACAGAATTGGTTTCAGATACTGGAAGGATCCAGGTGCATTCCTTCACTACTACAACTCCGCCATGGACATTGAAATTGATGGACCTAAGGGTAGATTCGTCTCCTTTGTTGCCGTCTTGGTCACTGCTGTCTTCGCCTACCTTGGTTCCGAATTGGTTGCCATCACCTTCAGTGAAACCAGAAACCCAAGAAGAGCCATTCCAAGAGCCATCAGATTGACCTTGTACCGTATCCTTGTTTTCTACATCTTGTCCATTTTGTTTGTTGGTATGTGTGTTTCCGCCAGAGACCCATTGTTGTTGGGTGCCAGTGGTACCAACGCCGGTGCTTCTCCATTCGTTATTGCCATCAAGAACGCCAAAATTGATGGGTTGGACCACTTGATCAACGCCTGTATCCTTTTGTTTGTCCTTTCTGCTTCGAACAGTGATATGTATGTCTGTTCCAGATCCGCCTACAGTTTGGCCGTTGACGGATACCTTCCAAAGTTTTTCTCCAAGACCAACGGACTCGGTGTTCCATACTATGGTGTTACTTTGAGTTTCTTGTTCTGTTTGTTAGCCTACATGAACGTCTCCTCCGGTTCCGCCGTTGTTTTCGGATACTTTGTCAACGTTGTCTCCTTGACTGGTTTGCTCGCCTGGGCTTGTATTTTGGTTTTCCACATTAGATTCATGCAAGCTTTGAAGGCCCAAGGTATCGACAGAAACAAAGACTTGGTCTACAGATCTCCATTGCAACCATACGGAAGTTGGATCTCCTTGTCCATCTGTGTTCTCATCGTCTTTATCAAGAATTTCACGGTGTTCTTGGGCGGCAAGTTCGACTACAAGAACTTCATCACTGGTTACATTGTCTTGCCAATCTTTATCATCATGTTTGTTGGTTACAAGATCATCTACAAGACCAGATGGTTGAGATCCGACGAAGTCGATTTGACTACTTTCAAAGACGTTATTGATGCCGAATTTGAGAAGTTCGAAGCCGAAGACGCTGAAAGAAAGGCTATTAGAGAAGCTGAAGGTAAGCGTTTCGATGGAGCCTGGTTCTATGACAAGTTCTTGGGATGGATTTTCTAGACTTTTATAGTTTTTATTTTGTTACTATTATTATTATCTATTTATCGTTTAATCTGCGTTTGACATTTTATGTAACTAAGATGTGGTTGTAGGATTACCAGAGTTTTTGGCAGAATTTTGTTGCAAAAAATGGAGGAAAATTGGGACAACACAAATTGAGTTGGGCGCCTTGTTGCTTCAACTGGTGAGTCTATAATAATAGAATACACGAGTACTAGTTGTTTCTATAGGCTGCGATGCCTTTTGAACAGATGGTTGGTGGTTCATCTTGTTGTTTAACCTTCACTGTAACTGAGTTGCCAAACGTGCAATTTTTCAGGAAACCACAGATCTGGGCTTCTGGCTCCGTGGGATGTCCCATTCAGTGTACATTTCTGTTTGGTGGTTCGATTCCCGTACTAGGATTAGTGCGCCTGCGTGGCGAAATGGTTATCGCTTTTGACTTCTAATCAAAGGATTCCGGGTTCGAATCCCGGCGTGGGTTTAGTTTTTTGCTGTTTTGTGGGACATGGCCGTCGCCTACTAACTACTGGCCCACTGTTCATGTGCAAATTTTTGCTGCTTATGTGTGGTCATTTAGGTACAGGCTGATTTTTATTTTTCATGTGCGATGTGTTTGTGTGACTCTTTGTGGGATTCCTGCCTGCATCATGCCGTGGGCCGAACCTTGGCTGCGTATTTTGCCACCCATTGGCGAGGGAACCACCTCGGATTACTGGTATTCTCCATATCTGGGGCGGTCGTCAATGGATCGATGTTGCAAAGTGAATAGCTAGAGTAAGGTTTTCTTAGTCGTGTGGTGGTGATTTTTTTTGGTCACAGCACACACACACACACAAACACACGTACTAGACTGAGTTGTCAGTTTCAAAGCAGTGAACTATCAACACATAGTGGGCGCTTCACACTAAGACAGCGAGGAAAAAAAAAGAAAGAAAAGAAAAAATTTAGATTATTGCTTCTCTACCCGTACAAGCTAGAAAAAATTTTCTTTTGCCTTACGAAAAGCACCCACCCACTTCCTCACTCACTCACAGACACGCTCCTTTGCAAATTCCCCCTTGCTTAAGGTTCATTATCTTCATAGGCTTATTCAGTTACCATCCCAGCTAATCCACACGGCTCCGTACTGCGCACGGTTCGAATTCGTCTTCTATCTTCCACCAGATCAAAAGAGAACAGAAAAAAAAAGAGCCGAAAAAATATAGCAACAGGTGAATTTTTTCTTTTTTTTTTCCTACAAAGCTTTGTTGTTAAAAATATAAATAAATCAATTATTTAAAGAAAAAACAAAACCCTCCTCCCCAACTTCCCGGATAGAGAAACAACACCCTAGTCACATCGTTTGTCAATAATGGATATTCTTCAAATATTAGAGGCTGCATTAGGCGGAGTTGCTGACCAGAACCAAAGAACCCAGGCGGAAATCCAATTGAACGATGCAGCAAACAACCACTTCCCCGAATACGTCCAGTTATTGATCGGAGCCTTGATCAACGAGGAGGCGAAGACGGAAGTGAGAATGTTGGCAGGTATCGCATTGAAGAATCAATTGGTTTCCAAAGACACCAAGGTCAAATTGTCCCAACAAGAAAGGTGGTTGAAATTGCCCGAAGACGTCAAAGATAAGATAAGAGGGTTGGCATTGCAGGGTTTGGCTATAACTAACCAGAAAGTTGCCAACACTGCTGCCCAATTGGTTGCAGCCATCGCTGACATCGAACTACCAAGGGGCCAATGGCAAGAGTTGATCCCTCGAATCATCCAAAACACCAAGCCAGAGAACTCTGAGAATGTCAAGAGAAGTTCCTTGTTGACGATTGGTTACATCTGCGAGAGCTCCGATCCAAATAACCCCAACATCTTGAGCCAAGCCAGTGGTATACTAATTGCCATCGTGCAAGGCGTGCAAAGCAACGAGCCTTCCAAACAAGTTAGATTGACCGCCTTGAACGCGTTGGTCAATTCTTTAGAGTTTATTAAATACAATTTTGAAACCGAAGGGGAAAGAAACTACATCATGCAAGTGGTGTGTGAAGCCACACAAGCCGACGACGCAGAATTGCAAGCCAGTGCCTTTGGGTGTCTCGCCAGAATCATGTCCTTGTACTACCGTTACATGTCCCTTTATATGGAAAAGGCTTTGTATGGGTTGACCATATCGGGTATGCAAAGTGCTGACGAGAAAGTTGCATGTATGGCAGTTGAGTTCTGGTCAACTGTGTGTGAAGAAGAATTAGAAATTGCATTACAAAGACAAGAATTGGGAATGGATCCATTGCAAGCAGCACAAACCCCGGATTTGGTTTCGTACAATTTTGCCCTTGTTGCTTCCACGGAGGTGTTGCCAACTTTGTTGACTTTGTTAACTAGACAGAATGAAGATCCTGAAGATGACGACTGGTCCGTGGCCATGGCTGCTGGTGCGTGTTTGCAGTTGTTTGCCCAAAACATTGGTAACTACGTTGTGGACCAGACTATACACTTTGTTGGATCCAACTTGACCAATGAAGAAGACTGGAGAGCCAGAGAAGCAGCTGTCATGGCGTTTGGTTCTATATTGGATGGTCCTGACCACGAACAATTGAAAACAGTCATTGCACAGGCTTTGCCACCAATACTCAATTTGATCAAAGACAACAACTTGCAAGTGAAAGAAACCGTGGCTTGGTGTCTTGGTAGAATTGCCGATATGGTTATTGACGCCATTGACATCCAAACCCAATTGCAACCATTATTGCAGGCGTTGATTGAGGGTTTGCAAGACCATCCAAAGGTGTCAACCAACTGTTGCTGGACATTGATGAACTTGGCCGAACAGTTGTGTACTGATGGGTTCGACAAAGATACCACTGTCATGTCACCATACTATCCAACGTTGATTCCAATTTTGATACAGACTTCTGGAAGAGGAGACAACGAGTACAGTGCGAGAGCTTCTGCTTACGAAGCCCTTTCTACATTTGTCACATACAGTGCACGTGACACCATGCCGATTGTGCAAAACATTGCTACTGAAGTCTTGGCTCGTTTAGAGTCCACAATTATGTTACAGGGCCAAGTCAGCACCGCTGAAGATAGAGGTAACTTAGAGGAATTACAATCCAACATTTTGTCTTTATTGACCAACGTCATTAGAAGATTGGACAGTGAAGTCATTGTTGCTGCTGACAATTTGATGGATAGATTTGTCAAATTGCTTGACGCCCAAGAACAGAACTCATTGATTGAAGAGGACATATTCATTGCTATTTCTGCTCTAGCCAGCGCTATTGGAGAACAGTTTGTCAAGTACTTGCAGCCATTCTTGCCATACTTGTCCAAAGCTTTGGGCAACGTTGAGTCTCCAACCTGTATCACGGCCGTCGGGTTGGTGGCTGATTTGGCACAATCTTTGGGACCACAGATGAATAACTACTGGAGTGGTATTTTGCAGTTGTTGGGAGATGCCTTGACGAATCCAAACTCCAAGAGAGAATTGAAGCCAGCAATTGTTTCTGCATTTGGTGATATTGCCACGGCCATTGGTCCTGAGTTTGCACCTTACCTTGAGTTTGTCTTGAAGACTTGCACAGAAGCTAGCAACATCCAACCCGAGGATGCTAGTATTGAGACATTAGACTATGTGTTCAATGTCAGAGAATCTGTGTTGGACTGTTTTGTTGGTATTGTTGGTGGGTTCATGAACGAAGCACAAGCATTGGCACCAGCTATTGGCACCATATTACAATACTTGCAGAAGGTGGCTCTGGACCCACAGATGTCGACCACCGAGTCCGTTGCCAGATCCGCCGCTGGTCTTTTGGGAGATATTGCTGCCATGTACCCTAACGGGGAGTTCAAGGGTCTCTACTCTGAACCTTGGGTTACTGAATTCATCAAGAGAACCAGAGCCAATCCATTGTTTGACACGAAGACAAAAGATGCTGCAAGATGGGCCAGAGATCAACAAAAGAGACAACAACAACTTTTGGGTCAATAAGGAACACACACACATCATGTCACACACCACATCACATATCACACACGCATACACTTCCATTCCTTTCATCTACTCTCATATTGTCATTTCCTCTCCAAACATAAAGAAAAAGAAGAAACTTCCCCCTTTCCAACAAAAATCCACAGAAAAAGAAAAACATTCATCCTCCTCCTCCTCCAACTCTCATAACTTGGACATACTTCCGTGTTTCCATACATACATTTTATCTCTAATGCCTCTCATACTTGATGACTTTTTTTTGTATATCTTTCCCCATTTTTTATTATCATTTATTAATTGTTATTGTTCTTATGCTTGTTTGATTTTGATTTTGATTTTAGGTTTCCTCATCTGGTTATTTTGCCCCCCCATTATTCATAATATTTTCCATTTTGTCTTTTTCTTCCCTTTTTTACACATTTATTATATAAATTATATAGCTCTTTTTTTTATACATTCTTACTGGTACTTTTACCCTTACTTTGTATAGGAACAATATAAGTATATTTGCATCTTTCGAAAACCCGCCTCACACATAGCACATTTTACGTAGCCCATTGTTGTCTTGTGGCCAGAACCCAAAAATAATACAGGGGACATTCCGTATGCAGGTTCTTTCTTTCCAGGCCCACCGGAATGAAACTACGTGTCGGAAATAAAAGAGACATGCAAATTGACAACTTACTGCCGGAGGAATTATAAGTCTGATAGAGGGACTTGGCGTAATTATGCAAATGTAATTGCACACCCCATTAGTTTGAAAGGGGGGCCGCCCACAGATGGGAATAATTCTAGACGTGGGCAGAAAATGATCCATTGGCTCGCAGGAGTTGAGCTCACAACTGGTGAAGGAAAGGAGAAGGAGGCGGTAGCAGTACATATACACAGAGATGAGAGAGCGCTGAAGCTGAAACTAAAATAATAAATGGATCTCTAGTGACAAAACCAACCTCACGCTGAAGACAAAGGATCGAACCTGATGCTAGCATTTTTTGGTTCCAGAGATCTACGAGGCCCAGTGTTCGTAGTACGCAGGTCCGGTGTCATATTTTTCTCGTGGTTTGGGATCTATCGATCCTGCGCTTACGTAAGCCACACACTGTGTCTCACTGAAAAAAAGAGAACCTGCCAAAACCCACGAGTCAATGTGACAGAGGAAAAAAAAGTACTATAAGCAACGCAGGAAATCGTCTTACATATCCCGGCCTGCTTGATTTCCTTTCCACTCCTTTAGAGAAGTTTCCTTCCTCCTTGCATTCCCCCTGCCTCACAGAAAATCTCCCTAGACACAGCGGATATTATCTTCCACCGCCCCGTTGCATCACCTCGTACTGTGTTTTTTTCATGGTATTTTTTTGAAGCATCGTTTGTTATTTTATTTTTAGTTCGTTCTTTGCGATTCATTCTTTTGCATCTTAGTTTTTCATTCGTTGGTCGTTCATTGGATTTCTTGATTCTTGCGTTTTCTCCTTCTATCAATCCTGCCATTCCACAGAGTCACATACCTCCCCTTGACCTTGGATTATTGATAAAAACCCTCCACTGGATACCCTTTCCTTTCCCACTCCCAGAAATTTTGCATTATTTAAACCCCGTGCATTTTCCCACCTAGTCCTTCAAAAATCCATCATTATACAACACACTCACACACCCACACACACACTGATCATGAACTCCACAGTATACAACCCGATTCCATTCGACCACACATACTTACTCTACGACCCCAACGACATAATCTCCCTCGTGTGCGTGCACTTCTCCTTGTTGCCGATCTACATCATGGTATACTACACGTCGTGGTTCTTGATCACGCGGGAGATCGAGCCCGTGATCATTGTCGGCGGGCACCTTGCCAACGAAGTCATTAACAAAGTGGTCAAGATGCTCGTGAAGTCCCCGAGACCCGCGTTCCACGCCGACTTTGGCACCAACAGCAAGTACGGATTGAGCTACGGGTTCCCGTCGGCCCACTCCCAGTTCATGGGGTTCTTTGTCGGTTACTACACTTGTATTATCTTGTTTAAGATACCTAAGATGCCAGCCAGACATAAGAGAATTGTCTGTGTCATGGCGGTGTTAAGCATGCTTGGAGTTGCGTTCTCGAGGGTGTATTTGTTGTACCATTCGTGCGTGCAAGTCATTGCTGGGTTGATTGTGGGTGTTACCTTTGGCGTTGCGTACTTTGAAGTCACGAGTATGATTAGAGACTTCGGCGTCGTTGAATGGGTGTTGAACTGGCCCATCGTGAGGTTTTTCTACGTTAAAGACACATATTTCTACAATTACCAGACCTTTGCCCAGGAGTACCAGAGCTACAAGAAGCTTAGGTTAGATAAGAAGGAGGAGTTGAAGAAAGCTGCCCAGGAACCTAGCTGATAAACAAAATAATTTATAATCTATTGAATTGACACATGTGTATGTAATATGTATAAGTTATTAGAATCATATGTAGATGATTTTTCATTATGTTTCAGAAACCTACAATCTAGAAATCATCCCACTTGTCATCATCATCGTTCTTCTTAGCTCCGCCAGATAAACTCTGGTACTTGACACCATTCTCTGGCTTTTTGTAGCCAAAGGCGTTTGGAACATCGTCACTTTTCCTCTCGCCGTTAAAGAACCCACTGAACCCGTTTTCATTTATATCCTTAGTGAAAGTCTGGAAGGTTTCTTGTCCGTATTTACCAGTCTCTTGCATCTTTTGACCAAACTGAGCCATGGCCTTCTTTGCTTCTCCAGTGATTTCACTCGACTGTATCTGGGTGATTCCTGGCTTTATGACTGACTCGTTGACTTCCGCCACGGATTTGGCAACGGAGGTGGAGAACAACCCCCATCCTTTCGTGAATGTTCCAAGTGGGTCTTTCTGGAAGTTATCTAATGTGAATGAAGAAAGGGAGCTGTTTGCGTTGGCATTCACCACTGGTGCTGGCGTGTTTCCAAACCCACCATACTTACCACCTTGAGATGGTGGCAAGTGGTCTGGTCTCTGTTCGTTCCTGGCACCTAAGTCAGCGAAATAAGCTTCGTTTTTCTGCTTTTGCTCGTTGGTCAATGGCGCAGGACGACCTTTCATCACAGTGCCGGCATTAGTGTTGTCGTCTGCATCGTTGACGCTTGGTAGTTTCTCACCACTATGATCTTTAGGCACAAACTCCTTGCCTTCGACTTCGGAAGTCAACAACTCTTTATAGTCTTCAGCAACATAGTTGTCGTACTTTTTCTTTGGCGGTAAGTTCAAATCGACACCGTTGCTGACAAAATAGCTCTTCAATCTTTCATTCCCACCAATCTCCATTCTCAAGGTTTCTTCAGGCTTGAACTGGTCCATGGTGATGGATCTCACGAAGGAGATGTGCACGCCTAGTCCTCTGTGGACACCGGCACATTCCAAACAGATGAAGATACCGAACTTGGGAGAGGCCCACTGTGGGTTTGGGGCTGCACAATCACAACATTTCTTGTTCTCGCCGGTTTTTTGCAAGTTCAACAACTTTCTACGAGTCTCTGGATCGATAGATGACATGGTGGATGTGACAGAAAAATGTGTGTTGGAAGGGAGGGGGTGGGCAGGAAGTAGGAGGAGGGGAAGGACTTTCAACCAGTAGGATACGGCTAACGAAGATGGGAAGGAAAAAAAAAGATGGTTCTTGACACCGCCTGTTGAACAAGTGTTTTTTTCTTCTTCTTCTTCTTCTTTGTTGTAAATCGTTTGTGTTGTTTCTGCGAGAAAATTTTCCTGCTTCTTGATAAAGAAAGAAAGACACAAGACGTGACAGACACAGAAGCACCAGAAAATAAAAATGAAACTCGATCCGATTCACACGACTTTACCACTAAACATTCACATACATTTGTATAAAGGCTGTATATACACACACTTACAACTTACCACCCTTTGGGGCGTCGATGGCATTGAGGATGGAGACTGGGTAATTGGCAGCACCAACACCAGAGGAGACCTGCCAGTTAGCACCATCAACAACCAAAACGTCACCAGTGACAAAGGAGGCGGCTGGGGAGAACAAGTAGACGGTACCGTCAGCAATGTCTTGTGTAGAACCCAATCTTTGCAATGGAACCTTCTTGGCGGCTTCGGCCTTGGAAGCTCTGACCAATCTCTCAACACCTTCAGTACCGTCAATTGGACCTGGGGCAATACAGTTGGATCTGATACCCAATGGACCCAATTCAACGGCAAGGGCATTGCTCAAGGCGTCGACACCAGCTTTGGCAGCACCAACACCAATTTGGAAAGGAACACCGTAGTAGTGCAAGGTGGCACTGACAAACAAGAGCGCACCCTTGTTCTTTCTCAATTGGTCAAAAGTGGCCTTGACGGTGTTGAAAGAACCCAACAAATCAATGTCAATGATGGACTTGAAGGCGTTGGAGGACAAGTGGTTGAAATCACAAAGGAAGTTACCGGCGGCACCAGCAATGACAAAGTCGATTCTGCCCAATTCGGCAACGGTCTTGTCGACGGCGCTCTTCAAGCTGTCAACTTTACGCACATCAATGCCACCAATACCAAGGACCTTGGCCCCAGATCTCAAGCTGGCGATTTCTTTGGCGGCGGATTCCGTCTTTTCGACGTTTCTACCAATGATGGCGGCGTTGGCACCCAACAAGACCATGGCTTCCGCCTGGACACGGCAGATCGAACCTGCACCACCGGTGATGAAGACGACTTTGCCCTTGAACAAGTCTGGCTTCCAAGAACTTTCTTGTTTGTAAGCTTCAGTTAAAGTGTTTGGCATGGTGAGTCTATTCCGTATTTGGGGTAGGTATTGTAGGTGTTTAAAAGTCTATGTTTGAAGAAGAAACGTAGTCGTTTAAATACTTTCGAAAAGGAGATACAATGTAGGGGGGGGGGAGAATTTTTTTTTGACAGTTGGCGATTTGAACGTGTGATTTATATATCGGTAGTTAGTTTACCATAGGAAAAATTGATGGGTTCTCTCTATTATCTCAACTTTCTTTGCAGTCTCACTTTTTTTTTTGTGGAGGTGAGCCAAAAAACGGGGGCGGGGGAAAGGCAGCATGTTAACTGAGACACACGCAAATAGTGGAACCTCGGCTACTAATCACTGCGCGCCCGCACTGACCTCACCGACGCACCACAGTTTCTACACTTTAAGTTCTGATTCTTTGTGGAGTGGAACCAAACCAGACCAAACCCATCGCAGCCAAACTCAAACAAAAAGTCTTTCTGCCGAGGTCAAGCGAGAAGGAGGAGGCGGACACGTCGTAAGACAAACATTTATTACAGACTAACACTACTCACAGCTGGTCACTGGTTATAGCAGTTAACGCTACTTGACCAAAATTGTCATTACTGGCAGCCTTCTCATTCAATTCAGCTCGTTTACTGGTTTCAATCTCTGAAGTCTCTTCACGCGGTCTCTTTTTGCCAACGTTATCGTCATCACCATCAGCACCATTCACGATTACGTGCCCATTGCCATTCTCTTCTTCTTCGTCCTGGTCATCATTGATGGGCGTTGAAGCATTATTGGGTATCATTTCTTCGTCCGACAATCCCAAATCATGGGTTTTGATGTCGACAATTTCATCTTCTTCATCTTCCTCATCGTGGTCTTCGTCATGCAACGCACTATTGCCATTGGAGTTTGCTTCGTGAAACTCGTTCTCAACCAACTCAACCAACCTCTTGCCAGTAGCCACGTAGTTCAATCTCGTCCTCACGAAATCACCGTACTTGTTGTAAATATACTTTGCCAATAACACATAGTTAGTTCGCTTGTTGGGGTTCATAGCACGGTCACAGCTTCTGTTGACAATTTCCAAGAAATCCAAACATGTCGAGTTAGCCAAGTTGTCTTCGTCAACCACCGTTTCAAAAAACTTGAAGAAATAGACCCACACATCCTGGCTGATTGTATACCTCGTGTAAAACTCATCGTTCAACGTAATCAAGTTCTTCAAACATCTGATACAAGCCAATTTCAAGATTATCTTGCAGTTGGTTGTTAGCAACTTCGCAACCCCGAGTGTAATGTGGTTCTCCAAGAAGAACGTCCTTGATACGGGAGTTTTGTGCTCTCTTGTGCAAAACGAGATCAACTCACATAGCAATTGGTACAAGAGCTCGTCCTCCTTCTTAACATCAACAGCTACCTCGCTCGAGTTACCCGAGTCAATCAACTTCTTGAACAAATTGACAGCAACTTCAGCATAGAACGCGTTAAAGTAGTTCTGCGTATTGATCTCTTTAAACTCGTCCGACCCAAACTTGTACTCCTCAGACCCAGGGAATGCGCCGCCCCCAATGACCGGGCTGATACCATTACTGCCACTGGCAGCAATGTTAGGATCTAGCAACGTTTTCAACGCCTCAAACGCCTGGTTCTTCAAACCCAAGTTTCTATCCTCAACCAATAGTTTGCTTAGTATAGAAATAAGCGTCATGTCATCCGACAACTTCAAGCGGGTAACCTTTGATGAAAAACTAGTATCCCCATTGGGGACATTCTTCTTTTCATTGGGGAGGGTATGCGCCAATTCTTCAAGAATAGGAGGATCAGAATTGTCAATGGTTGCTTCTTCGTGGTCAATTGCATTTACCAAGGACACATCTTGTTCGATAATTATGACAATCAACTCTGTCCCCAACACTCTTATCTGATCTTCATCATCCTTCAAAGCAAAATTGATCAACTTCAACAACCCCGATTTCACCAATAACGAAAAAAAGTCCAGCTTCTGTAGCGTTTTCGCTATGAGCACGTACTGGTGCACCATTTTGACCCCGTCTCTCTTCTTCGGCATGTCACGCTGCAGCATATCGTTGTCCTCATAAATCTTGAATAGCTTCTCCAATATGCTCGAATCCTTAATGTAATTGAAAATCTCCACTTGGTTAGCATATATCAAGGACGTTATCAAGCTGAATGTTGGCTCATCAAGGAACCTTGCTAGTACCACATCTTTTAGATAGTTCAAATAAAAGTCTCTTTTAAATATCTCAGTATTGTCCACGGGTATCACTGTTGTAAATGACTGGGTTGTAAGAAACTCTCGGTGCGATGCTTTAAAGTCACGGTACTCAGAATCATACTCTAGGATCCCCACCAACCCCATTATTTTCTCTTCCGAAGAAAGCATGTCTTCTAGTATCGACGATTCGTTATATAGGAATAACGATTTTATGACATCACTGATACAGTAAAGCACCTCCGCGTCCTTCTTCTTTTCCGCTTGTTCAAAAACTTTCACTAGTTTCATGAAATACCCCTTCTCAACAATGTACTCCAGGATGTTTGTTCTTGTAAATTGGGCGTTTGCTCCTTGATTCACGGTTTCCAAAACCACGCCGATATTTGACGCTTCCGGCTCATCTGGTGGATATCGAATGGGACCCGTTATTAGCTCAGTAACGTCATCGCCTTCATTGACGTTGGGCATCACGTAATATAGCGATATTCCGGGACTGAAATGGCCCTGTTGGACACGTATTATGAAGTCACATAGATCAGCACACCCTTCTGTTTCTTGAAACGACAATGCCAAATCAGAACCGTCGGAGTCCGTCCACACTATTAGCGTTTCCTGCTGCCTCTGGTACTGTATCGAGCCCTTGAGGAAGGACTTTAGTATTATGCTCTCCGTATCTTGTTCGTTTCGGACTAGAAAGTAGGGCGACTTGGTCTCCTTGTCAATTTCCCCCACACAAAATCCTGTGCCGTTGTCTATCCAGTCGTCACCATTTAGTAGGTACACTTTCACTCTTCTAGGTGTCTTGCCTGCGCCTTCAAGCATTTTGAGTTCCTCCTCCAGCGTGTTTGGTTTTGTAGTTGAGTCCGATTTTGTAGATAACGTACGCACGTCATCCGATTGCGTGCCGTTATTCATTATGTGTGACCGTACCTGAAAACTATCTTCCGTCGTGATACACGTCTCAAATCAACACGAAATAAATAAATAAGATAAATAAAAAGCAAGTATCTTTGAGGTGAGACAGTGCCTGGTTGTAAAATTGGGTAATAGTGAGGTGTGTCAACGGGTCCGTAATTAATCCTTTATTTTTTTTTCTTTGCTTGATTGTTAGGGGGCGACGGGTTGCAACTTTGGTGATAATTGAAGTACTAATACAGGAACAAAAGAAAAACAATATGATGAAAACAATAATAATACAAAGGTGTTATATCTTCTAGATGCAATTCTCTATTAGTTGGGTATCCTAGTTGTCGTTGTTGTTGTTGTTGTTGTTGTTGTTGCTGGGTTATGCTTCGTGGGATAGATTGAGAGCCAGCAAGAGAAAATTTAAGAGACACTCTGCGTTTTTTTTTGTGGTGAATGTTTTTTTTTTGCCTGAACAGAGTTTCTGTCTTTCTCTCTCTCGCTGATTTAATTTGGGAAGGAGCGCGTCTCTTGCTCCTGGATGTCGTAACGAATGTCGCGTGTATGCACTCTATTTACAGCTGTACATGTGTGTGTGTGTGTGTGTGTGTGTGTGTGTCTCCATGGCATGCGACACATCTGGAAAAATTCCTGAGACAACAAGGGGTCCTTCCTCTTCTCTCCTCTCCCCCCTCCGTTGTGTTGTATAGAACAAAGAAAAACCAATTAATTACTAGTAGCCTAAACTCTAATGACAGACTAAAGCAGCACTCGCTAAGTTACGTAACCAGTCGTGCTTGTCAACATCATGGGTATCTTCAACCTCGCCCCATTCGCCTGTCTGGAAGATGGTTTCCAAGTCGGCCAACTCCACCAAGTCTTCCAAGCTCTTGTGGTAGTAGTTGCCAGCCGTCTGCTTGTTGAGCTGGTACACTTTTTGGAGCGTCTTTTCGTCATTGACGTTGGATCTCAACAAGGCCACACCACATAAGAACGATTTGGCGGTCAAGATGGTCTTTTCCAACGCAACCAAGTCGTAAATAGGCAATTGATCCAACCAGTCCATCACAACTTCTTGTGTCTTTTCACCTTGCTTGTTGCCTCTCAACCCGTCCGTCTCACAGTCCAAGTATTTCAATTCAATTGACTCGTTCTCTGGGATTAGCTTTTTGCTGTGAGCGTACTTGGTGAAGAAATCGTTGAACTCGGCAATCAACGGACGATAGATCTCTTCTTGTCTCTTTCTCAATTTACCATCACACTCTCTGTTGGTGGCAAAGATGAGACATGTGTCGGTGTCGAGGTATCTCAACATCTGCAACTTGATATCTTCCAAGGCGAGCATTTCCTTTGCCTTCTCGTCTTCACTCAAATGCTGCTTGCTCAAGTCTATAGCTCTCGCGGCCAATGCAGTCAATGGCAACGAACTCGACTTGACTTTGAGATCTGGCAAGTGAGTCCATTCGTGCGCAATCAAGTACGCCAACTGCTTCTTGCTTTCGGGCAATTCCAATGGGAACCCCAAAGGTGTGCGTAGGGTCTTGCCGTCTAACTGGATCTCATATTTTTTGGTTTCTGGGTTGAAATATACATGTCCTTTCGTCCAGAATCTAGCTCCGGTTTTGGCCAATTTGTTGGTTTCTGACTGAATATTTGACTCAACCGATCTGTCGATTCCCAAAGATGACGAGTTGTTTTTAGGAACACGGGACTGCAAAATGCGGGCAGTGTTGACCAAGCATCTCGATTGAACAGGTACAGCTCTAAATGATCTAGCGGTGATTGGGTTTCTAGCGAGTCTAATCATGGTGTGGAATCTGGGGAGGAAGAAAGAAGGTAACCTTGGTCAACCTCTCCCGTAGGAATTTTTCACATCTTTTTTTCTTCTATCGTTGCTTTCGACATCGACATCGAAAAGCAAATCTACTTTCTTGTGTTGCCAGAATATTCCACAGCACTTCTAGATCCAACCCCGTCAACAATGAACCAAGAAGCTTTACAGAAGGTCCTAATCGAAATGGACAACCAATTGAACCAGTCGCGTGCAGAGTTGTCAATGGTGAATTTACAGCTCGATCGAGCCAACACAAACTTGAAGATTATCGAAACGACGAAAACCAAACTAAACGACATCTGCAAGCCATCAGATAGGGTATGGCAAGGTTGCGGGAAGGCTTTCCTTGCTAAAGATGTCAAGACATACCTTGGTGATTTGGACAATGACCAGAAAGAGTACCAGGACACCAAGAAGAGCTTAACTATCAAACAAGAGTACTTACAAACCACCCTTGAGAAGACCTTGGAAGGCATGACAAACATAGTTGGCGAAAAGAAATAGCTGTACATTCATAATATATACGCCGTTTATTCGATTTCCTCTTCTTCGACACCCTCATCAAGTATTCTTCTTTCGACGTCTCCACCATTGGCTTTATCATTCTCCAATCTCATTCTTTCAGTCAAGAATATGTTGATTTGATCCTGTAGCGTCGTCACCTCAGCTCGCAAATTGCCCAAGACGGTATCGTTGTGCTCACTTGGCTTATCTCGGTCCTCACCACCGGCTTTTATAACTATGTCCGAGATCTGGTTCGTCAGACCGTATGTACTGTGTGGGCCATCACCAGGATGAAACTCTTTGGGGGTCTCGAAATCAGGAGCAGTGTATACAGCTGTTGGTGTTAGTTTCATTGGCGTGGTGAAGCGTGATGCTGATGATGATGATGATGATGATGATACAGATGGCGGATATTTTTTTCTCTTCTCGTACGAGAGGGGGCGGGAGATAATCATAAAATTGTTGTCTAAAGAATGAACGAACCTAAACTATATACACAGTTGGCGGGAGGTTTCCTATGCTTCATTACTCTGTATCGTCGTAGTCCTTGATCTTTATCTTCGTAGCCGTGTTTGAATATGCGCTAAACTTGACTTCAATAATTTCGTCGGTTTTGAAATCTAGCGTTGCAATCTCATAACTCGAGCACGACATCAAGTACCCGTAAAAGACACGCAAAACGGTCTCGTCGGCAATGATCAATAGGTCGCCGCTCATTCTTTCCATCTCCAAAATCAACGGCTCAACCTTGATGGCCAAATCGTGATACGATTCAGCTCTTGGGAAACGGTAATGGTATGGGTCGTGGTCGTACTGAACCAACTCCAATGGGAACTTTTCCTTAATCTCCTCCTCTGTCAACCCACCAGTGAGCCCGGGGTTCTTTTGTGACAATTGGATTCTGTTTCTGATGTTGACATTCTTCTTGGCCAAAAACTGAGTCGTTTCCACGGTTCTCTGTTTGACGGATGTCCAGACTTGCAACGTTGGAGAGTCGGTGTCATTTCGAGGCTTGTCGATATACTCTCTTCCTGAATCTTTCAAATGCTCAACCAATGTCTTTGTCAAGTTTCTGGCATATTTCAACCCATTGGCATCCAACGGAGGATCTTGGTTGTAGTCCAAGTAGTTCTTATAACATCTTGCCAAGAACAACGATCCTGACTTGATCCTACCATTCATCAAGTAAAACACAACCTTGTTGATCAAATAACCGTAGTTTGTGTTGTGCAATTCGAGTCGTTCCCCGAAATTGATAAATTTGATGTAGGACAAATGCTCTTCTTCTGGCCCACCCATTTCTTCGTAGAACGGACCAAGTGCGTTGATTCTCTCGCTGTAGTCCTTGTATGCTTTATCGTAATCCCAGTTTTCGTAATCTGGAGACGACTTAGCCGCCTCGTGGATGTTCTTCATCACTATCCTGTCATCCGTGACCAAGCTTTCGATGAATAACACCTGGATACCCATTTCGCGGAACTTTCTCTGCAACTCCAATCGATACTCCGGTTTAGCATTGACAGCGTCGTAGATGGCAACTTGGCCGCCGTCGTTATTAAAAAAGTTTTCGATATCATGGAGACATTCGTTCACCATTTTCTGTCTCAATTCGTTGACTTTTGCTGACTTTGGAGAGGGGACAAACAAATCGTGGGTGATGTCATCAACAGCGTTAGCACGTCTGTAGTTACCCAAATGGAACGGGAAAGTGTTAACCCCGAGCCATCTTAAGTATCTTGTCAACGACACCGACAAGTGTGTTTTACCCCTTCCTGGCAAACCGGTCAAAATGATAATAATCTGGCCCGCATGGAATAATCTGCCGGATTCAGTCAGGTACAATTGAGCACCGCCCAACTCGCTGAATGGGTCGATTGGTTTATGAATGCTATCGATTCCCGTTATATCACTCATTCTTCTGCCCGGAGCTCTTCTGGGTGGGGTGCCATCGCTGGGCACGCCAGACAAGTCAGGTCTGGTGGCGGTGTTGTTGAACGACCATCTCTTTTTGGTTCGTAACTGGTTTCTGTGTGATTCCTCTGTGCCGAATCCTTTGAACAAATCGATATCTTCTTCGTCCGAAACTGCTGATCCCGACATTATGATATTTCTCGAATGCTTATTGTCAAGTAAATAAAAAAAAAGTTAATCAAATATGGGGTTGTAGTCTCGTGATATTTTTTTTTGTATCTCTCCAGATTGAGGGTTTTGGTGATTGGAATAGGATTGGTAGACACGGGGAAAAGTTCGACCTCTTTTTTTTTTTTCTTTGGGTTTGATAATGAATGATTGGGAAATGTTCTCCATTTTTTTCCCTCCCGTTTGGCTCCACTGTCTGTCTGGCGATTCTTTTTCTATCTTCCGTGATTCTCCACGCCTGGAATCTAGAACACACACAAATTGGGGGCAGGCTGGCCTGGCCCAGCTCCTCTCTTCTCTACGACGAGTCCATTCTCCGTTTTCGAAAAAATATAACCATTAAAAGTACACTATTTTCATACTAAATAAATCAACATATACGCTAGCTCTGTATCAATTATCTATCCATATTAATTTATTCAGCCTTACCACCTTTTCTTTGAATCAAAGCCTTTCTGTCTTTGTCCAAGTGCAATTTGGTGATGACGACCTTAGATGGGTGGATGTTGATTGGAACAGAAGCACCGTTGGACTTTTCCTTTTGCAATTTGTCAACTTGGATGGCGAATTTCAATCTGTAGACGGAGTTGACCTTACCTTCGGAACCCTTCTTAGAGCCTCTGACAACCAAGACTTCATCGTTTTGTCTGATTGGCAAAGATTTGATGTTGTATTGTTGTCTCAATTCTTTGGACAATGGAGCAGATAAAAGGACTCTTCTTTCAACGGAGGAAGCGTTGAAGTAAGCTTTTCTAGCTTTAGAACGAGATGATGAAACGTCTAGAATATCATGTTAGTAAGAATGTCCTGCTGTGTAGATTATGAAAGGAAAGGGTGGTGATGGGTAGGTGTTGATGTTCTGTGGATTCGGGGGTATTGACCTGGTCTTTGAATCCGGTCTCTCACTCTGGTCTTAGCTTCCCCTTTACTCTTTCACTCCCTCAAGACGTATATCTTTGCATACCTTGACTGATCTTGGCCATTTTTGATGATTATATGCTAGCTACTATCGATCCAACTCTTGAAAAAAATTGTATATCCCAAAATTGAGTGTATTGAATTTTTCGTACACAGCAGGCTAAGCAAAAGCGCGCACACACACATTATTTACTATGGGGGAGAAATACAGAGAACAGAAGAAGGTTTTTTCTGTACTGCACATATGTCAATTAGGGCTGGAACCACAATGCACGTGAGCAACAAATGAATTGCCAATGCAGTTGGTAGCAGCGTGACAATGTGTGATCTTGCATTACAGAATGAATCAGAATGACTCGTTAGTAGGAGGGAAGTCTTTACTCACATTCATTTGTAGAAATCCGACCTTGCAAGGCACCGCATCTTCTCTAGGGCCACGAAGTTCGGCTTGTCGTTCACGTTGACAAGATGAGGAACGAGACTAATCTGTTGAAAGGGCCCTGTTACCCAAGCCTACATTACAGAGATAACGCAATGCTATTTGAGTGTATAATGCTGTGTATTAGAATAGATAAACTTCCCATACCAATTTGACTGTCTATAATTTGTGCCACACGAGATCAGAAAGTATCCAAGGAGATTCCCCTGAGCCTGTCCACTAAATCTTGATCAACCTCTTGATCAATCTCTTGGTTGGTCATTATCTTTCTTGCCAATTCCCAAACCGCAATATGTGCGTCCATTTTCTCGACGCTCTCTTCGTGCTCCGTGTTCACTGTGGGTATGACTTTGTCAATATTGAAAAACGTGACAAAGTAGGCTAGTTCTCGGAATGAAGAATGCTCGCTGTACGGGACGGAATACAGTCTGTATAGGCCAGTGTCGGGTTTACCCTTGGTGATCTTTATGGTTTTGGGTACTTGTGCAAGAATATCATCTACGTAGCTGAACGGCGTTTGGTGTTCCATCATCTGGATTATCTGTTCCAATTCGTTTCTGGGTGCTGGCTCCAAGCGTTTCGGTCGTCTGTACTGATTGAAACTCCATCCCGTTGGGCAGAGCCCAATGCATCTCTCAAAATTCTCATAGTACCTGTTGTGGTTAAAGTAGTTGGACAATTCCTCTACCGTACCGACTATATTCATGGGCACGAGGTGGATAACAAAGTCATCGTAGTCATTACCAAACTCACTATCCGTTAAAACCAGCTCCAAGTAGGGGTCCTCGTATGTCTTGAAGATATCATACTTGTCCTTGCGTGCTCCAATATTCAGCACATAAATCATGCACTTGAGACGCTTCAGGATGGCCAACGCAAGCTTCTCCTTGCCAACGATATAGGTACCAATTGCGATCAAGAACTTTTTCTTCTTTTGTGGGGTCTGGCCATTCCCGGATCTCCAAAAATCAGTTATTCTGGATTGTGTCAAAATGCCAAACCACGTCGCAAACAATGACGACTTGCTGGCTTGCTCTTGTGCTAAGTCATGAAACAAATCGGCAACAACATCACAAACCAACTGCTGTTTCGGTAGATTGTGTCTTGGTGACATGTAAGTTGTGTCTAGGTACACTTGGTCAATCTTAAGCACTCCATCGACTCCATTCTTCTTGTTGAAGCTAAACTGCCGGAGCGTTGGATTATCTAGAATATCCTTGTTTACACGAAAATCTCCGCAGTGAATTATCCTGTGGATCTTGTTTTCCAACCCAATCGATTCAAACAAGAAAATGGCCGCTCCTGGACAGTGGTTGGCGCATATTGGAATCACGTAAAGACCGGGGGTTTCGTCGTTGCTCTCGACGCCAAAGTCCTCTACACTATCGTCGTCCATCGTGTAGCTCTTGATCTTGTATCTAGTATCTAGCTCTAGTTCCTTGATAAATCTAGGGTCAATCGAAAATCTTAGTGTGAGGAGTCTTCCGGTTATGCCTGTGCAGTAAATGATCTTCTTGTACTTTGACTCATTCTCGTAATCCATGTCATCCAACCCAAACACTCTCTCGTATGCCCATTTCTTGGATATCCCTCCATAGTGATCTGCATGGAAATGGGTCAAGAAATACTGATCGATTTCAGGGTGTGGAGCAAAGCCAAACGCGTCCACGGCAATTTTATACATCGAGGTGTCTTCCAGCACCGGGAAAACCATAGTCTTGAGATCAGGTATCGGTTTCTTGTTGGTTGCCTTTATGCTTGTGGGCGGCTTTATTGCTTTTTGTTCCTTGTTGGTGTCAGTTTCGCCATTCACATACTTGAGTTTGGGGTGATTGGGGTCAAGTTTTCGTTTCTTCTTTACTGACAGGTCGGTTTCTATTGACGATGACTTGGACCTTTCCATTGACGATGATTTCGACATCTCCATACGCGTCTCTTGCCTTATCTTTGTTGGAAGTGTTTCAACAAAGGTGACACGTACTAAACACGTGTCGACGTGATCCGTTCTTTGTCGTATATCTAGGTGATTGATATTTTCATTGCAGATGGGGCATGCAACTGATTCTTGGGTACAGATATCTGAGTCGCGCATGACCGTCGTACTATCTTCCTGTTTGATAACTGTTGTTTCTTGGTGTGGTCTCGCAAACTCCAAAATAGACCGTTGCTGGCTTGTCTTCACGACTGATGATTCTTTCTTTATACGAGGCATCGTCTGTGCCTGCTATCTTGTTGGGGGGGGGGGGATTCTGATTTCCTTGTTCAACAACAAAACCTTAATCTAGTGTATTTTTTTGCCATTATTCTGGCATTCAGGATATCTCTGATGAGCGTCACGTGACTAGTCTCGAGATTTCATTAATTCTCGACATTCAAACGTCTACCAGTGGTATATGAACCGACTTGTTTCAATAACGTCCTTCTGTGAGTTGATGGATTGATTCTCCAAGAAATGTAATTGGAGGTGGCTAGTTTTGGTCGACAACTTTTTGCTTCTATTTTTTTTTCTTTGACATTTGGAAAATTTTCCCACAAAGCTGCAACAACAGATCAAGTTATGGGGTTGCTCACAATCATCAAGAAACAAAAGCTCAAGGATAATGAGGTTAGAGTGTTAACCTTGGGGTTGGATAACTCTGGTAAAACCACGATAATCAAGAGGATGTTGGGTGAAGACACCAATTCCATCTCGCCAACCATGGGTTTCCAGATAAAAACACTACAGTACAACAACTACACCCTTAACATCTGGGACATAGGTGGCCAAACGACGTTGCGAGCCTTCTGGGGCAACTATTTTGACAAGACCGACGTGGTCATGTGGGTCATTGACGGCTTGAGCTTGGAACGGTTGCAGGAGTCTTATGAAGAACTAAGGGAGAAGGTTATTCTTCAGGACAGACTAGTAGGGATTTACCTAATGGTGGTAATCAACAAAATCGACCTCATACCACAGGAGGAGAGACGCGAGTTGAAGGAGAAGGTCACAGATCTTCTACAGTTGTCACAACAGATACCGCAAAGGGATAAATGGGATGTGCAATTGGTCAGTGGTAAAACGGGCGAAGGAGTGGAGTGTGTTTTAGATTGGATTATAAGTAGAGACTACTAGAATGCATGAATAGCAACTGGCGTTTTAGGATTTGGGCGGTAAAGGACGAAAGTGTGGACCGGAAGTAAAACGAGGCGATCAAAAAAAATAAAAAAAAGATGGCTGGAGCCGGTCTGGCAGAAGAAAAAACCGGTGTCACAAAATTGTGAGCAAACTACTCTATTAATAAATAGACCATTGTTTGTGAATAAAGCGCGTTGTCTAGTCAATTGGAGATTCAATTATATAACTCCATTGGGGTTTTGTAATACGACAGTTCTTGTTCAAGTAGTACTGGTAGGCACGAGCAGTGCCGCCAGCAGTTGCGAGAACACATGAGAACCGAGGGGTGGGAAAGAAACTACTGTAAAGTAGACGCGTCATCTGCCTCATGGACTAAACATTGTTTGCTGCTGTGATGTGATGTGTATTGTATAAGTAGAGTCTAGATGTAAATTGTCACCCGATACAAATGCGATACTGACACTGTTGCTGCTGCTGATGTACTGGGCTCAAGCGCCCATTGAGTTTTGCATCATCGGAATTCCCACAGCGCCACAAAACGCGCGTTGCAACAAAAGAGAAAAAAAAACACGAAACGCGTCAAAGGGCAAAAGAAAGCAGCCAGATTGTTTTTTAGGTTTGGTTTGGTTTGGTTGCCCTTTCGATGAAATTATAATGCCAACCCATCGACGTACAAAACAAGCCATCTCCTTTCAAACAATGGGTCGGACTTGCAGCCCATGCACAAGGTTATACCGTGTGTACATGTGTATGTAAATATTATTAATCGTGCTTGCACTTTGGGAGCATCGCCATAAGTGCGAAATTTTCTTTCCTTCTTCGCCGCCCCCATTGCCCCAGGGCCATCGTTCACCCAGTTGCGGTTAAATTACATCGACGTCCCCCCCCCATTAGACTCTTGACCTTCATCAAAATCTAAAACACGAAACTTTTTCTTTTTGTTTATTTTTTGTTTGACAAGATCTGCCTGGTATCCCCTGCTGTCTCGAATTTCATATAAGAGTTGCTCCTTATCCAGAGATTGTATCCTTTGCTGTGTTCACTATCACAACCCACTTTTTTCCTTTTTCTTTTTTTATTTCAACCCATTTAATACCCATTCAGTTCTTCAACCATGCCCTCCGAGTGTCAACAGTTACTACTTCAATTGCAGCAATCCACCATCGACGTCAACAATAACTTGGTGGAAATACTAGGCGTTGTCAAGCCAAAAAAATCTACAAATTCTTCACTTGCCTCGACAGCCCGAGGTTTATACACAAAGCATACCAACCTACTTTCGCTCCTAAATAAGACATTGAACAACATTGACACCAAAAGTGTGGGCGAGATCGAAGCCTTCAAGGCGTTTGTCAACGAGTTCATCTTGTGGTTGGATGACAATGCCGTGCTCTTGTTTGAGAAGTACTCTGGCCAATGGAAACTACACGAAGCCGCAGACAACACCACCGAGTGTCTATTAATTGGACCCATAATGAACTTGACCAACTTTATTAGCTTCATGGACTCGTGCTCGGACCATTTGAGAAATCCATTTGTGTTAGACAAGTTGGGTGTGCACAGCTCCAAGTTGCAAGAGATTGTCAACAAGCATCAGACCGACGTTTCTTCCAAGAAAATGAACAACATCAAGTTTTCCAACATCAGAACGTTCACCTCAGGAACCCGTGTTAGCAACGAGTTGGTTTCTAGCTATTTCACAGTCGACCAGATAATGGAAAGAACAGGCAACGCAAAACTAGTATTGAACCAGCGAATGATTGAGCTTGTGTTGTTGGACCTTATCGGTACTGGAATTTTCAATGCTTTGGCCATCTTGTCCATCGACACAGAAAAGGGTGTCGAAGTGTCACGCTCATTGGTGTACCCTCCATTCAGGGTGAACGAGTTGTCGTTGTCCCGCACTACTGACTCCATTGAGTTGAAAACCATTGACTTTTTATCGCCAGACTGCTCCAGCTCGAAATCAATTTCAATTACATGCCACGACTCACAGCTTTTGGATTCATGGGTTGCTAAGTTGTCTACTATCTGCCCATTGGAACGTAATAATTCCCCTGTCAGTGATCAATTCTTGCTTGAAACCAAGCAAAGTCCCCCCAAGTCGTTGTCCGGCTTTGGCATTAACGTTATTTCCGACTCGGAGCACAAGAAGTCCATGTCAGACGACGTTACTACTACAGCCACCCCAACAAAGAAACCATTCCAAGACTTGATTGACTCGCCTACACTTTCGCCGGTCAAAGCCGTGGCTCCAAATAGTGCAGTGTCCAACAACGACGAGGTGATGGATGGACTCGAATCGAGCTCCAATTCTTCAGTTACAAGTAATGAAGGAGCTAATTTAGAATCTCAATTCAACCGCACCTTGCCCTTGATCAAGAAGACCTTGTCTAAAAGCAAGCAATTGGACGACACCCGCGAAGCTGACGATGACGACGACAAATACTTCCAGATTATCAACAGAAAGAAATTGTCAGATGAATATTCGAAAGACGAAAAGCACAAGTCTTCGAGAGCCGAAATATCATACGTTGAATGTTCGCCAGTGGCCAGTGAACCTTCGGCAGAGAGCGATACGATTGACGAGGAAGAAATTGCTATAATAAGTGCCGGCGGTGAGACCAATGTTCCATACCAAAAAAGTTTTGCCAGCTCCGTGCCTGATTTGAACAAGCCAAAGCAATCCAACTTGTACCAATTATCCACTGGTTCAGCTGTTGATATAAACAACTTTGGTAAGAGTTATAGGCCATCTTTTGCCATGGGTGTCCACAACAACGATTCCGTGACCTCGATATCATCAACCAAGAGCAGCAAGCAAAGAAGAAAATCTTTGTTCAGCATTTTCAGGAAATCATCCAAGCTGAGCGAAACCCCTGGGTTTGAAACAGTTGCTGTTCCGGAACGTCGTAATGCCGCCGATACGATTGTTGAAGAAGAAGCAGTTGAGAAGGAAACCTTGATGTCACGTTCTGAGTCGACGTTGCCTTCATCGTCAACCATAGTCCTCGAGCAGAGTGCTACCCCAAAGATTGTTGAAGAGGATTTGGTTATCCCACAGGAGTTGAAGGATGTCATCAATGAAGAGTCAACCCTTGATTTCTACATTTCCCAATCGTCTCCAAAATCCATGAAAATTTCAAAGTGGAAGCAAAAGCAAGGCAAATGGGAAGTGGTGACAGGAGCCGACAAGTTGTTTGTTAAGATTGCGATCAACTACGACATGAACAAGTGTTGGTTTATTGTTTTTAAAGAGGACTATGATGAGCGCCTTGGCGAAGACGTTGATAAAGCAGTTATGTTGTTGCAAGTTGCCCCATCCGTTACCGAGCTCAGAAAGTCTTCTGCCATTGATTTGGAAATCAACTCAACTAATGCCATCAGCGATGAAAAAATCATGGTCATGGTCAGGTGCTCGAATGGGTCTTTGGCTAATGAGATCCACAGCAACGTCGAAAATGCCTTGGGTGCATTGAGCAGCACGACCAGGAGCCAGAGCTACGGGTCTTTGAGAGCCTCCAAATTGTTGGCATCTGACAACACCTTGGGTTCTTCCATGATGGATCTTGGCAATCCAAGCCAGTCGTCGACTTACACGAGTTTCTCATCGTTTACCGGTAGTCCTAAACTCAAGCAAAGAATCGATGCTGACGAGGTTTACAACTCCTGTATCGTCAACAATCCATCTTCTTTCCACATCAGCAAGATCAACCTGATGCAGATTCGATTGCAAAAGCAATTGCAAGGGTACAGCCTGGTGAATGTTCCTTCTTCATGGAAAATCTTGTCGATGTACAACTTGAATGTTGAAGAAATTATTGACGACCTCACCCTGAGAAAGTACTTCCATTTCAAGTTGGTAAAAGAAGATGACGAGAATGACGAACTCAAGTGGTTGATTCCCGATGATAACAAGTTTGATTTCTTGGAGAGAATTGGTAAGGCTGGGTTGTTGGTAAAGCACAATGACAGTGAGATCTACATGATTGAGTGCAGGGGCAAGAGGGAGTTTAAATCGTTGTACGAAATATTCTAGAGATGTACGTTATGTAATATTATAAAATGGGAAACTGCGAAAACAAAAAAAAAACAAAAACAATCTCTTTGCAACATTTCTTCATACCACCATACTTAAACATGAACTTGTCATTTATATTCACGCTTGCATTCATCAGCTTCATCAGAGCTGAATCCAACATTTCTACAATCATGGGGGTTCCCGCCACAGGAGAAGAGGGGCAATCGATCCTGCCAATCAGAGTAGTTGGCAACAAGTTCTTTGAGTGTGAAAACGGTCAGCAGTTTTTCATCAAAGGAATAGCATACCAGAAATCAAGACAAGAGGGCGAGATATACGATGCTACAAAGGAGCCTCATTACGTTGATCCAATGGCTAATCCATTCACGTGTTTGAGAGATTTGGAGTATTTGAAGGAGTTGGGGGTGAATGTAATCAGAGTGTATCAAATTAACCCCAATGCAAACCACGACGTGTGTATGAATGCGTTTGCCGAGGCGGGTATCTACGTCTTGGCCGATTTGTCAGAGCCATACATGTCGATTAGAAGAGACTACCCCCATTGGGACACGGAGTTGTTCACCAGATATAAGGAGGTGATTGATTGCATGCACAAGTACAATAACATGTTGGGGTTCTTCGCGGGTAACGAAGTCTCCAACGCCCAGTCCAACATCGACGCCAGCCCTTTCGTGAGAGCAGCTTTGAGAGACTGCAAAAAGTATATTGCTGAGCAAGGGTATAGAAAGATCCCCATTGGGTATGCTAGTAATGACGATGCCAGTATCAGAAAGAATCTTGCAAACTACTTTGTTTGTAAGTTAGATGACGAGTACAGTCAAGCGGATTTCTTTGCTATCAACGTTTATGAGTGGTGTGGGTATTCTACTTATACCACTTCGGGATACCGTGATTTGACTGTGTCGTTTAACAACTATCCGGTCCCAGTGTTCTTCAGTGAGTTTGGATGCAATATAATAACGCCTCGACCATTTACGGAGATAGAAGCAATCTATGGAACTACCATGCGAAAGGTTTGGTCCGGGGGTATTGTGTATGAGTATTTTGAAGAGGTTAACCACTATGGGGTCTTATTGGCAAAGAAAGACGGACTGATTACGAAGTTGCCAGACTTTGACACTTTGAAAATGAGATACAATGCTGTAACGCCAGTGGGGATCACAATTGATGAAGCTACCAATTGCGAAGCCAAGTCGTGCACCCAGGAAAATGACGACGCATGGGATATCGCTTTGACATTGCCGCCCACGCCAGACCAGGGCAAGTGTGAGTGCTTGTGGCAGTCTTTGTCGTGTGTGATTTCCAATGATGCCCAGTTTGATGAAGAAGTTGCGTTGAAAGATTTATGTTTTAGGGTTGACTGTGAGGATATTAATGCTAATGGCAGATTGGGCAAGTATGGTAAGTACTCGGACTGCAACCCCACGGTGAGAGCGTCGTATGCGTTGAACAAGTACTATGAGCAGTGTGGAAGAAAGCAAGAGGTTTGTGATTTCCAAGGAAGAGGTGAGTTGAGCACGGGTAGAGGTTTGGATGATTTGGGATCGAAATATTCAAGCGACGGAAGAAATTGCTTGGCCATTCTTGATGGGAGAGAGCACACAGATTGTGATGATAAGAAGGAGGATGAAAAGGAGGCACACGAGAGGCACAAGGGGAAACACGAGGAAGAAGATGAAGAAGACTACGACGACAACGACAACGACGAGGAGGAAGAGGAGAAATCTGGACCACGCAGAAAAGAGCGTAAAAAGCCTGCTCAGGCTCGCCCAGTCAAGCTGGTTTCCGGCGGTTCTACAATGAAAAACACAATCTTCCAAACTATTGTTGAATTTTTATTTACATGTGGTGCTTTATTGATTTAGGTTATCTCTGTCTTCTCTTAAATATATGATTACTCCTTTTTAGGACCCCAGTTCAACCCCAAGAATCCGCTTCCACCGCCAATCTTGGGCAACATCTGGCTAGCTGGGGGCTCAATTATATAAATTCTTCTAAACCCGGGCACGTCCAACGCAATGTACTCAAACTCGGTGCTCCACATGGAGTTGTCGACTTGCTCCAAGGTGACCACACCATAGTTCCCGCTGTCCGACTCAACCTGGAACTTCATCAACAAGTGATCTTTGCCGTCCTTGTGCTTGGTCTTGACGCTCTGCACCGGTCTGTTACGAACCCATTTGTCGGCAGCAACAATCCCGTACGCTTTCAATCTCTCGCCTTTGGGGAAAACTAACGCCTTTTGTGCCTGCTCATTGTCTTCAATCAACCTCACGGCTTTGTTGAAGGTTCGGGTGTCCCCAGAGGGTAAGAACAATTCGGATAGGATTAAGGAGACAACGAGGATGGCTACCCCGGCTGCGCCCATCACGAGTAGCGTGGATAACGAGAAGGTGAATGCTCTGGATATTCTATTGAGGAGTCGCTTGCCCTTGACATTCTTGTCATGTGGTGGAGAAGGAGGAGGAGGTGGTGGTGGGGCTGTTTTGGTGGAGTAGAAATGGAGGCGCAATGATCTCACGTATAATGTTGGGATGATCGATGGTTTGAGAATTGGGGTCCTAAGAGCCCTCAATCCAAGAGTGGTGGTCTGTTGAAGCAAACGCATTGGTGGGGTGTTGGATGAGGTGGGTTGGAAGTGGTTGGAAGAGATTTTTTTTTTCGTCGTTGAAGGAGATCGCGAGTGCAGCACCCCCACGCTGCAGAGGGTCTGGGACAGGGACACGGACAAGGACAGGGACAGAGGATGGGTATAAAATAGAAGATTAAGCCGTTGTAGATATAAGTGGAGAGCTGTGAAGTATCTTGGATGCTGCCTTGCCTTCCATGGCTTACTCCAACAAATGATACCTTAATTATCGGACTAACTTGCTGTGTTGCTTGCTCTCAAAATCGCAGACCGCCAGTCGCTCAGTCTTTCGCCATCAGCACCATATGTTTATGCAGACTATTTGTTGTCTCTAATTGGGTCAAATATAATCATAGAATTCCTTTCTACGGGTACATTAGATAAGGTATTTGAATCGGTGGGGGAATGAATTCTACTTGAGTTATTGAGCAAAATTCTCATCAAATTTTTTCGAGTCAGTGAAACCAATTTAGCACTCCAAGTCAACAAGATGACGCTCTACAGGTTTATAAGCAGGTAAGTTTTCCTTGTATATTAGAGTTATGATATGTCCAAGACCCTACCAAGTGTTGTTACGTGTGAAAACAAGAAATTCCTTTAGAATCCGCTACCATCTTGTCTTCGTTCGTCTTTTTTTTTCCATTGCTATTGAACAGTTTCACAACGGCGTCATCCGCGAGAAGTTGGGATTGGGCTTCCATGGCATAGTGGTTATGACCATCCCCTTATACTCTCCCTACCACACGATAGTATTGACACGTGCAATGTGCAACATTGACACGTGATCTGTGCCCTTAGTGTAAAGGTATCACGTGCACTTCCGGCTTAGGAATTCGTGTGAGGTTGCGGGTTCGAGTCCCGCAGGGCATTCATTTTTTGCGTTTTGTGACAACCTTCAGGGTAAGCTGTTATCCAGGAACTCTAGAAAGTGTTCCATACCCGCCTGGTTCTTCTCTTTTTATATTTTGTTGCGTGGAACACAGAACGAGCGCTCAGGTCGTCCTGAATTACTATTTTTTGATTGCTTCACACGAACATTAGTCACGTGACAGCATCTTTCTGCTTCAATCACCATCCACATTGTGAGTCCCTCTAGCTCCATTACAATCCTCCCAATCAGCCCCTTAGTCCTCCACCAGCCCTCTTCAGTGCTATCTCCCACTGCACCATTAAACGACGATCACCAGAGCGTGCACACACCATTTTCTCGTTGACTCAGAGTTCCTTTTTTTTTTCAAGCTGATTTTTCAACACTCAGATCCTCCACACCTAGCCACAATCAATCCACACCCCCCCCAAACAATGGTTAAATCAGTCAACGTCGCCATCATCGGTTCCGGAGTTGTTGGCTCCTCATACATCAGTCAATTGAAGAACTTAAAGAGCAACATCGTGTTCAATGTCGTCTACTTGGCCAAGACCTCTGAGTCCGCTTTGTACACCACCGACTACAAGCCAGTCGACTTGGCCAGTTACGAGACAGCCACTACTTCTCCAATCTTGCCTTTAAACGACTTGGTTAAGTACTTGAAAGGCGCAAACAGACCAACTATCCTCGTTGACAACACCTCGAGCCAGGCAATTGCCGACTACTACCCTACGTTCATCAAGGAAGGGATCTCGATCGCCACGCCAAACAAGAAGGCATTCTCGTCTGATTTGAAGTCCTGGACCGAAATCTTCCAAGCTGTCGAACAACCAGGCGCCGGGTTGGTCTACCACGAGTGCAGTGTTGGTGCTGCGTTGCCAATCATTGCTCCCTTGAAGGACTTGATCGCCACGGGCGACAAGGTTGATTCCATCGAGGGGATCTTCTCAGGCACGTTGTCCTACATCTTCAACGAGTTCTCGACTGCTGAGAAGTCCGACGTCAAGTTCTCGGACGTGGTCATCAAGGCTAAGGAGTTGGGATACACTGAGCCAGACCCAAGAGATGACTTGAACGGGTTGGACGTCGCTAGAAAGGTTACCATCTTGGCTAGACTCTCCGGCTTGGACGTCGAAGGCCCAACTTCATTCCCTGTGGAATCGTTGATTCCTAAAGAATTAGAAGGCGTCAGCAGTGTCGCTGAGTTCTTGGAGAAGTTGCCAAACTACGACGCCGACATCCAGAAGGTCAAGGACGAGGCGTTTGCGGAAGGCAAGGTGTTGAGATTTGTCGGGAAAGTTGATGTCAACGCCAATAAGGTCTCTGTTGGTATCGGCAAGTACGGATTTGACCACCCATTTGCTTCATTGAAGGGAAGCGACAACGTGGTGTCTATCAAGACCAGCAAATACCCTAACCCATTGATCATTCAAGGTGCTGGTGCCGGTGCTGAAATCACTGCTCACGGTGTCTTGGCTGATACTATCAAGATTGCCGAAAGAATTTAGAAACACGTGTATTTATTTACTATGAAATCAGAGGAAACGATTCGTCCTTCCAGTGGGTTTTGGCGGTAGTGAAAATCTCTCGCAAGAATTCAACATTCTGACAAGCAGCTCTGAACGTCAACATGATCTTGTGCGAATCAGTGTGGACGGCTTTGGCATTGCTTTCAAAGTCACCAGATGGAGTGGCCGATGAGCCCACCCTCGCAAGATGCATATTGTTTGGTGCCAAAAAAAAGTCCCCGTTATCTCTCAACTCAGCAATGTAGAAACCAGTTCTGTGAATAAACTGAGCGTATCTGAACGACGGCGCACCCCAACTATACCCAATGTCTATGTTTTCACGCAGGAAGAATGACGTAGACCTGTTGTCCAAGTAGTACCCCAACTTCTTCAAAAAGTAGGAGTGGTAGAAGTACTTGTTGATGGAGAACATCTCATCATCGCAAAGCTCAGGGTCTGACCAAGGATTGAGCGAGAGTTTGACCTCAACAAACGAGTGAAACGGACTGAGTTTTGGAAGCATGCACAACTCTTTCCACGGCGTTTCCACCAACTTCAAACCGTGTCTTTCGCACAACCTCGACCAGGCAACAATAGTGTCTTCGATAAACTTATTGGTGGTGTTCAACCATTGCAAACGAATATGATAGCAATGTTCTGGGTTGTGCACTCGGTCATAATGCACCGTGATAAACTCTGGTCTAAAGGACTTGCCTAGTGGATCCACGTCAAACTTCACCGCCCTACTCAAAATAAACTTCTTGCGTCTCCTCCCCGTAGAGTCAGCCATTGACGACGCTTCAGACGTCACGTTCAGCGACGACGCCAAATCAGCCTGGATTCTTGGAGACGTGTTGAGTTTTGGTGATGTCACCCCTTCAAACTTCTTTGTGCCAAACCATGTGGGCTTGCTCCGGTCCGACTTATCAGCATACTCGTCTTCAAACACGTAAAAGTAGTGGCCATCCAACAACCCATGTCTTTGCTCCACATGCTTAAACAATCCTTTGTTCATCAAGTTCTGACCATATGTGATTGCCTCGTCACGCGTCTCAATATCCTCAAAGCTATCCACCAACCAAGACACCAACTCGCTACCAACAAAACAGTACAAATGTTTCTTGAAGTGCCAATTTCTATCAACCAACGTCAATCCAGTCACTCGATTCTGTAACTCGCACGCCAACTCCGACAACTTGATCGTCTTGTTAAACCTTGACGACTCCGGAATCATCAATGCTGGTTGCGTTCCCGTGATGTCATAATTTTGCGCCTCTTCATTTAAAAAATCATACAAGTTCCCCGTGTAAAACATCACCTCCGACTCACGTCTTATCCTCTTCTTTTTCTTTTCTGGTGGTTTATACGCGCCATTATCAATCGCCCTAATCAACTTGAGCAACCCTTCAACCCGAATCTCCTCCGGGTTCAAGTTTTCGTTGCTGATAAAGTAGGCATTCTTTGGGATATCTGTTGGCATCACCACAAACTTCATCTTGTGGAACTCTTTCTTATCTTCAGGCATGGCATCGTCAAACCCTGCTAGCAACTGATCAAACTGGTTCCAGTTGTACTTTTGTGGTCTATCCGAAATGGCATCTATCCGCGCGGGAGTGTACTCATCAGTGTACCTAGTTCTGATAAGCGGAAAGTACGGCTTGAGCTTAGGCTGTCCCAACTTTATCTTGCTCTCTTCGGGCACCATCTTACGGTATAACTGAACATTGATGTTCCCATTGTAATCGCAGAAAATACGGTGAATCTCATCCTCCAATGACAAGTATATTCTAGCACCAAGGTAGTTGTCTTCAGTAGGGAAGTACTTGATTATGCTCTCCACGCTCCCTGAAGGCTTTCTCTCTGCTTCTGCTCGATTCACCTTCTCTCCATAACAGATTTGAAACCCTAACATCAATCTAAGCTGAATCATCTCCCTCATCAACGCATGAGTAGATTCCAATTCCCAATAGTTATCAGAATTCAAAAACACAGTGTAGATCTGGAACTTGTAATCCGTCTCAAGTTGCTTCTTAGACGGAAACACTCCGGTTACCGTTGGCAAGGCTGCTGGAGCTTGAAACGATCTCCACTTGATCAATTTCCTCTGGATCTTGTCAGGGAAGATATTACTCCATCTACTAACTTGAGTTCTCTGGAGCACATTCGTAGTGGTATCCCTCGAAGGATTCGATATTTCTATCCAGAACTGACCCGTGGCGATATCCATCTCAGGCTCTATCAATATCGACGACTTCTTTCTGACCTTCATCTCATTCAGCACGGACGGACGAACATGCTTCACTTCCTCTTTCTTTGTAAACAACGACTCCCCCTTGATGATTCTTGGCGACCCAGCAGACTTTCTGAAAGTCTCTATAGTCCTGATAGTAGATATTGGCGTCTCACTTCTAACCGACGGTGCTGGTGATTTTATATCATCACTGTTCTTATTGATATGGTACAACGATGACAACGCAGAAACATCCTTCACTGGGTGAACCACCGTACCTGAAGCCATGGATATCGTAGAACCATTACTAGGCTGCAATATTGGCTTATTGCTCATCATCAATGATAACGTCACATTGGCATTTTTCACCTCAGGTGCTTGAAACTTTGGTTTCTCACGCTTTGGTTCGCCGAGTTTAAAGTCCAACCGTGGCTTCTGTGGTTGCTCTGGGAAGTGAACCTGGGGTTGCACGTGCTTCACCGGTTTGAACACGTTGGAGTCATAGGAATCCATCACCTCCAACAACGACTTGTCGTGCACGTTCGGATGGAATCTTGGAATCTTTGCATCACTAGCTTCATTCTCCATAACCCCCATCATCTGCAACTCATAAATCTTACATCTAGGTATCCACTGGTAGCCTTGCCCTAACTTGTCCTGATAGAACGAGATGTCACACCAGATGGGTACACAATGGCATACTTTCCCGTCTCTAAAGTATCTAAACAACGGTGTCACATGCAATGGCTGCTGGCTGAGACATATGATATCCAAACTGGTGTCGATACTAGATATCTTCCTACTGGTTTCCAACAACAAATCATAATCCACATCAAACAACCCCGTCCCGGGTGTAATAATCATAATGTGATTCAACGAGTGCTTGAGGTCGGTATTCCTAAACCTATCATTGATAGACGTCAATCCGAGATTCACAGCTTCTAGCAAATTCCCTTTGATGGCAGGTAGCGTCCCATTCTCTATAATAAACTTCCCGTCATCATCAAGATTTAACATGGTGTCTCTCTTAAAGTTAGCAAACTCAAGTCTCAAGTCAGCCATAATCTTATCCCAATGCATGTTATTCACTTGGTCAACAACCACTCTGAAAAAATCTCTCCGCTGAGGTGGTCTCTCCCCCGGTCCCAAGTTCGTCCACGGTATATCTGTAAGATCGATGCTGGTAAACAACACAATCGTGATGGAATGATGTGTGTTTCGCTGTCTCCAACGTCTAAATATCTCGGGGAACAAGTTGTTCATCAACTTGTGAAACATAATCTCACCATCCTCCTCAAAGTGCCACATCTCCCTCGAAAGCTGAATGAAAACAGTCAACTTTGCACTCTCCGAGCGATAGATTATCTTTGTATCCTTGCCGATGTACCCAGAAAACACATTCTTGCCATTCTTGTAGGTATTCTTCACCGTGCCCACTCTATTCCCCAAGTACAACAATCTCTGGTCTGTATATGTACAAGTGCCAACCAATGACGCCGAAAAATTCCACATTCCGTCTCTCGATAAGTTGACATCTTTAATAAAGATCTCCACTAAATTAAGTGTAACACTCTCTAGCTTTGTCACCCGCTTCAACTGTACCTGACTTCTAGGCGGGAGGTCTAGTAGTTTCTGCAACGGAGTTGTCATCAACGAAATCTGAAACTTTGACTTGGACCCTTCGATCGTTTCGGAGTCGTCCAGGTCCTTCCGTAGGTTATGACGGTTCACAATGAACACCAACTTCCTATTCGCGCCTTCTTCAAGCGACTGTAGCTCAAAGACTTGACCAAGTTGCACTCCGCCAGGGATAGCATTGGTATCTATCATCACGTCTTCACTTGAATCTCGTAAGTCATGAAACCACACGGTCAATTGCACGGGTGTCTTCATATCCTCATTCTGCGTGTTACTTACCACCTTGGTAAGCCCTGCCTGTGATTCATTCGGTTTATCCAAAAAATGGTTCTTCGTTCGACTCACTATTAGCGTGCTTCCCACATTCCTATTCAATGTCGATCGCAGTGGTTGGTTAGGGATCGTTCTTGGCGCGCCAATTGTCAAGCTGGCGTGATTCGCCGACATCTGTTTGCGGGCAGGAACCGTTCTCATGTTGGTATTGGGCATATTGGAAGAAGGTCCTTTATTGGGTCCCGAATTGAACATCCTTGGATGTTGCATGGTTTTGAGTTTATAGTGTACCCAGTCAAAGAGGAATCAGAGTTTTTTGTTTTTTTTTTGCTTTTTTGTTTTTTATTCGGTGCGTTGGTTCACGTGACACATAAGTTTATTAACCTATAACCCTCTTGAGGACAAAGTCGTCAAGAAACCATTTATGAAATCTATAATCGTCTGCTAGTTCTGGGTGGAAGGAGGTTCCCAATACATGTCCTTGTTTCACAGCAACAATCAACTCGTTGTCCTTGCCGTCGTAGTTTTTCAACGAGTATAATAGCTCCACTGGGGCTTTGTTCTGGTATGTGTTTTCCGACTTCAAAACGCCTTCTTTTGCTTGGTCTTTCTTGTCCAATATCTTGGTAACAATAGGTGCTCTAATAAACACAGTGGGGAAGTCTGTGCAGCCAGGGATGAACGAGCTGAAATCGAGGTGCTGTTCAAACGAATCAATCTGTCTTCCAAAAGCGTTCCTGCTGACTTCAATATCCAAAGCCCCCAAGGTCTTCTGCTGCTCAATTCCGTTAATCAAGTGCTTTGACAAAAAGATCAAGCCTGCGCAAGTGCCCCAAACTGATTTGGATTCGTCGGCGACGAATTTGTACAACTCAGGCAACAATTGGGTTCTTTCTGCGATATACGACATGGAGCTACTCTCTCCTCCTGGTATCACCAATGCATCACACAGTTCGAGGTCTTCTTTGGTTCTCACTTCGATGATGTGGAAATCAAAGACGGAATATTCCGTTGGGTGAGTGTCTATGAGGTGTTTGAAGTAGGCAATGTGTTCTCTGAAAGCACCCTGAAGGGCCAACACCCCAAGGATGACAGGTTTGGTGGTCGTCATTTTTTGCTTAGTGAATGTCAAAGATTGTGCAGAAGAGATGTTGATAAGTATTTATATGTGGGCACTGATAAAGGTGGAAGATCTTGACTCTGATCATGCGACTCACACCCTAACAAGTTTTTCCAGCGAGGTAAAGGTGGGTGCGTGGGTGAGTGCCTAGAAAACAACAAAGCGGAGAATCTGCACTGAGTTTTGCGTACAACGAAAAATTTTTTCACTTCCGGTTTGACTTTATTTATTTCTATTATTCTGGCCCAGGTGTATGTAGCTTTTGTACACCTACAACTGGTGGGTTGATTAGTCATCCAGGTGGGATTATCACCAACGGTCAATGGGGTCAACCCACTCACCTCTACCTCTGTCCTTCACTCGATATCTACCACGCACACCTAGGTCAAACAGCATGTCTAAACACAAAGTTGGTGGATGAACCCCCTTTTAAGCGCATGATTAGAACAACAAATTCTACACCACTAATTGGCTCCCTCTCCCTCTCTTCACAGTTGTCAGGGTGTTCCAAACAGATAAGCGGCACTGGCTAACCGTAAGGATCACTAGACCCGAGAACTTATCACCCTTCCACCCAATTGCGCCCAGTGTCTTGCAATTACAAGGAAGGAGTCAGATATGGGAAAAAGAAAAAATATGGGGTACCTGTTCACACGATGGGGAGCCACCCGGGCAAAAAGCCATATCTAGAGCAATTGCTCCCCTGATACCCAGGGTCAATTGAGCCCGTAGCTGGTCGAGCCCCCTCCCCCCCTTACTCAATGCTCTTACAAATACAACAAACCGCCAACCCATGCCCAGCTTAGACAGAGCATTCGTTTATATGTTCAATTAAATTTTCTTCACACACGGTATCTGCACGCCGACTAACTTTATACGGGAAAATCTCCAGCGCCCATTGTTAAGCTATTACTCATAGCGGTGTTACAGGCATCCAACAGCGGCTTTTTTTTTGCCCAAACACATACTAGGTACACCTAACCTATCTTCCCGTAGAAGAAGTCAGAAACTCCTAACCCTCTCGTCTTATTTTTGTCTCTATTCGTTGGGTTTTGCCCGTCGGGATTTTCTTAGGTTTTAGCATACAAGTTGATTTTGTTGCACATCCCATCCATCACCAAACAAAGATGTCGTCGGCGAAAATTGATCCATACTTATATAAAGCCAATTTTCCACACCCAGTAGTAAATTTTTCACCTTGGCTTTTTTTCTAACTTTCTTTCTTTCCTCTTTCCTCCACAAATTACTATTACCCCCACCACCGATTCTTCCCATAATGTCAGATTTCAAAGTCAAAGCAGGTTTAGCCCAAATGCTCAAGGGTGGTGTCATCATGGATGTTGTCAATGCCGAACAAGCCCTGATTGCTGAACGCGCCGGCGCCTGTGCCGTCATGGCCTTGGAACGTATCCCAGCAGAAATGAGAAAGTCCAACCAGGTGTGCAGAATGTCCGACCCTAAGATGATCAAGGATATCATGGACACCGTCAAGATCCCAGTCATGGCCAAGTGTAGAATTGGACACTTCACCGAGAGTCAGATCTTGGAAGCTTTGGGCGTTGACTACATTGATGAAAGTGAGGTCTTGACCCCTGCTGATACCGTGTACCACATCGACAAGACCAAGTTCAAGGTGCCTTTTGTGTGTGGTGCCAGAAACTTGGGCGAGGCATTGAGAAGAATCCACGAAGGTGCTGCCATGATTAGATGCAAGGGTGAAGCCGGTACCGGTGATGTTTCCTCTGCTGTCGACCACATCAGAACTATCAACAAGGACATCCAAGAAGCCTCCAAGTTGAAATCCGAGAAGGAGATTGTTGAACTTGCGGAGAAATTGAGAGTTCCATTCGACTTGTTGGCTCAAGTCATCGAAGCTAAGAAGTTGCCAGTTGTGTTATTCTGCGCTGGTGGTGTCTCTACCCCAGCTGACGCTGCATTGTTGATGCAATTGGGATGTGACGGTGTTTTCGTCGGTTCCGGTATCTTCAAGTCCAAGAACCCAGAGAAGTTGGCCAAGGCTATTGTTGACGCCACTACCCATTTCAACGACCCAGCTAAGCTCTTGGAATACTCCACCGACTTGGGCGAATTGATGGCTGGTATTTCCATTGATTCCATCAAGGACAATGAGAGATTGGAAAAGAGAGGTTGGTAATTTTTAGATATTGTACATATTATTCTGTCATCTAGGTAATTATTCAATAAAAAGAAAAAGTTAGAAATGCTTTATATGAACATTGTGCTCGTAGTTCTTTCTGCCATGGATAAACCATAAGATGGCGCCAATGAAACAGGTTATACCAAGCACAACACAGGCATAGTTCATGTTTGTGGAGGTGACAGGGTATGTCAATGGGAAGTTCAACCAGACCATAATGAAACAGATCCAAAGTACCGAAACCACGTTCATTGGCATTCCAAACTTGCCCAAACAGAAGTACGGACGTGTGTCATAACGGTTACATGAAAACCTAGTCTTGGCTAACAAACACGAAATCGGGATCAAGTACGACAAATTGACACACACCATCGAAGTACCCAAGACAGCATTCAAAGCACCATCGGACCCCATGATCAAGGTACCGATAATGATACAAAGTACGGTCAACAATGTCAACGAATTAACAGGGCTCTTCAATTTGGACGACACCGCGCCCAAGTAGTTGCTAAATGGCAACCCGTTTGAGTTTGCAAACGACCAGATCAACCTCGAGGTACTCGTGTAGTACATATAAGACGAGCCCAAGAAAGTCAAGATCAAACAGACAACTCCAACGGTAGTCAATGCTCTCGAGTTGAATGAATCAATCATCAATTGCACGATTGGCTCCCCGCCCAATGGGTTGGACAAGTTGTCGATGTTCACCACACAGAACATGTAGACAATGGCGGCAAAGAACGCCATTACTCCCGATAACGTGTTTGAGATGACCATGACCAACGGGATGTTTCTCTCGGGGCGGGCAATCTCGTCCGTCATGTGAACGGCACCATCGAAGAGCGTGACACTGGCGAGACTAGGCAACAATCCCAAAAAGAACACCAACCCGTTAGACGACCAGCCTGTCTCGTTGATGATGTGCTTGAACACGAACTCCGCGGACTGCTTGGGTGACTTGACAAGCAACGTGATGATGATGAAGAACGTGCCAAAGTTGATAACCACCACGGAGACGTTCGTGACTAGCGGCAACAACTTGACGAAAAACACATTGATCAAGTACCCGGAAAGGAACACGGCCAAGTAGACCGCGTAGTAGTGGGAGCTCTTGGGCACGTAGTCCTCATGGTAGAACTGTGCCAAGGCAAGGATAAACATCGATGCGATGTATGTAGAGCTAAAACAAGCAAAGATCCAACCAGCACACGACAAAATCCCCGTCATGAAACTAAGCACCCTCTTGAGTCTGTCGCTGGCCAAGCAGTAAGTCCAGTGGACCTGGGCGGAGGAGTGTGGATATGCTGAAGCTAGCTCAGCGAGACAGTAGCAGATTATAAGGTCGAAGATAATGGCGAGGATGAACCCGTAGACCAACACCGGACTGCCACCGACACCAATGACTGCGCTTAGGAAAGTTCCTATGGCGAGCGCGGAGCAGATTAAGGAGTATTGGAATGCACAGGTGCTCCATAAGTTGAAGTTTTTCTCTAATTGAGCTGGGTTTTCTTCAGACACGGAGCCGAATGATATATCATCGGCAACGATAGCTGGGTTTTTCTCTTTAGGTGATGACATGGTTGGTGGTCAAAGAACTGGTATTATTCAATTTGGGGAGGGCTTCATCATGGTATTTATACACATGGCTTAACACACACACAGGTGGAGTAATCATCCGATATCGTACAAAACTGGAAAATTGCATCCCCTTTTTCGAAAAATCAAAGATATCTAAGATAACGGTTGCCTGTATTATTATCACTCCGACATGACCCACCAGTAATGGCCTGGGCAGGTCACCCAGTCTCTTAACCCTAGCCTAAAATCAGCCCTGTTAAATTGCCTATCTTATCAGCAGCTTATCTCGCAAACGCTATTGGTGTATCCCACGGCAAAAAAATCACCCCCAAGCCAGGACGGAATCTGGCGCAGTACAAAATTGACACATTAACGCTTTGGGCGATGCCGCTAGCGAATTAGGAAACGGAATATGTCTTTTTTTCCGCATGCCGCTGTCGACAGCCATCTCGGAATAGGTCCTGTTTAAGGAACCACTCTCAATGTGTCGCTTATTTTGCAGCTGCTTGGCAGGGCAGTAGGTGTGGTTGACTTATGGTTTAGATGAGTTGTGGAGAAGTGGTTTGGAATTCGAGATGATTGTGGGCTCGGAATTATATCGGTAGATTAGCGGGAGACATTGTAAAGTACTGATTACGAGATCCATTATACAAGCAATGTATCAAATGGGCTGATTAGATGAGCTTGCTCAGGACCTTGATTCACGTAGTTTATCGCTAGTGAATGCTTGATCAATCTTGTAGTTTTTATACTCAATTTTTCATACAAATTCTCAACAAAATTTTGCACCCAGGCCATCCAAATCAGAAATCTCTTCTGCAATGACCCAACCCTGCAACAACCTCCACATATAAGCACATTGCGGGTTCTTCACCTCTCACGATCGTTACATGACTGCAAAAATAAAAAATCATGGGGCCAAACCATTCGTC
This sequence comes from Candida pseudoviswanathii, assembly GCA_030565125.1. Lineage (NCBI taxonomy): Eukaryota > Fungi > Ascomycota > Pichiomycetes > Serinales > Debaryomycetaceae > Candida > Candida pseudoviswanathii. The sequence goes on along the minus strand of JAJMBE010000006.1, from coordinate 138,138 downwards.
TTCTCGTGGTTCAAATCTTTGCAACGCTGAACCATGACTTTTGACGTGAACGCTCCAACACTTGTCAAAATCATATTATTCTTATTCTAAGATATACGGTGACTACTCTATACGGCTGTAATCTTTTCCAGTCCTGCCCGACCAACACACCATCTTCGTTTCTTTTTCTTTTGCAGTAAAAACAATCTCACCAACACACAAAAAATTTTTCGCATGGAGAGCATCGCTGTCCCACTTATCACCAACCCCCCCTCCCCAAACCACAATGACCAAAGAGACCAAACCACCATTAGATTCGCGAATAGGCAAGGACTCCCCGTTTGACTTTGGGCAACGGTACTTAGAGAACGAAGAGGACGTGTTCAACCATAACGCGTGGGACCACGTTGAGTGGGGTGAGGAGCAAATCAACCAGGCCAAGGAGATGATCGCCAAGCAGTACGACTACCCCGTCAAGGAGTTCGATAAGAACTTGTACAACTCGAACCCAGCCAAGTACTGGGATATATTCTACAAACACAACCGCGAGAACTTCTTCAAGGACCGCAAGTGGCTCCAGATCGAGTTCCCGTCCTTGTACAGGGTCACGGCGAAGGAGTACCAGGAACCAACGACGATTTTGGAGATTGGGTGTGGGGCCGGAAACACGTTCTTCCCGATATTGAACCAGAATGAGAACAAGAATTTGAAGATCTTTGGATGTGATTATAGTAAGGTTGCCGTGGACTTGGTGAAGAGTAATGAAGCGTTTCCCGAGAACCACACCAAGGGTGTTGCGTACTCGTCTGTGTGGGACTTGGCGAACCCGGAAGGAAAGTTGCCAGAGGACCTAGAGCCTAACTCTGTGGATATTGTCATCATGGTGTTTGTGTTCCTGGCGTTGCACCCCAACCAGTGGAAGCAAGCCGTGGACAACTTGTCGAAAGTTTTGAAACCAGGTGGTGAGATATTGTTCAGGGATTACGGAAGATACGACTTGGCGCAAGTGAGGTTCAAGAAGGGGAGATTGTTGGATGACAATTTCTACATCAGAGGAGATGGTACGAGGGTGTATTTCTTCACCGAGGAGGAATTAGAACAGATATTCGTCACCGATGGACCATTCAAGAAGGAGAAGATAGCTACTGATAGAAGACTATTGGTTAATAGAAAGAAGCAGTTGAAGATGTATAGAAACTGGTTACAGGCTGTATTTAAAGGATAATTAGGGTGATATATAGAATGTTATCTAAATGTTTAAACACCTTCCATATTTCCTGTAATGTTTCGCTTAAAAGGGGCGTCGCGTCGATGCCCTGGATATACGGATGAGATAGTTTCATCATGCTTGGGATGTGTAGTTCTAGTATTTCCTGGAGGGTTTGGGTTTTCGATATTGGTGCTTGTACGACTGTCGGGGAGCCTGCAATGTAGATCTTGACGGGTATTCTGTCAACTGACTTGATGATCTTTTTGTTTATCGATGTAAAAGTAGTCAAGTTACGTGATACAATAGACCGCCACAATTGCTTTGAATTGTCCTCGCTTAGTTGCATTATAGGTTTTGCTGATCCGTTTACAACAAAGCACGACTGTTTCAATTGGTTAGTCAATACCTGGTGCAAAGTCGTCAAGTAGTCTACCTCGCCATCAGGGAGTTTCTCATGAAATGGGATGATGTGTTCCACGGGGTAGTACTGGTCGTATCTCATGGCCAATGTCCAGCAATCTGACTGTTTACTTGCAGGCAAATATAGATGGTCGTACAAAACACCTACGGGTAAATTCCATTTAATTGGGACTTGTTCGTATTCCAACCACACGGGAATTTTGGCTAGATCGATGCTTGTGAAGTTCTGGAAGTAGTTTATTATGCCGGGGAACACAACGGGGAAGTATGAATTTCTGTGGATGAACAATAGGTATTCTATGGTGTGTTGTTGAGCCGGCACTTGTAGGGTGATCTTGACGTTGATTGACCCGTTCCATAGTTTCTTTTTAATTTCGGATACATTCTCTAGTTGTGCAGTTGAGTCCTTTTCTGCCTGCATGATGTGATGCGATGAGATGGTGATGGGGGGGAGGAGAGTTACGACGCAATGGTTGAAGAGTGCAACAATCGTAAGATCAGCCAGCCCACTCTTTCTTTCCTTCTTTCCAACCGGAAGTTTGATTCTGCGAAGCTTCTTTCTTTTTTTTCTGTGTGAGGGTAATTGCCGGTTTTATTTCCGCTTTGTGATACAACACCACTAAAAGCAGAAGAATGGTTGAAATTCGGGGTTTTGTCTCACTACGTCCATTATGTAGCCCCATCTAGCCAGCCCAGCCAACCCTAATGCCATCCATTGTCAAGGCGGCAATACAGTGGGCACTACTCCTTTCGCAAGTGCCGGACCAACAAAGAACACCAACAAGTATATATATATATCGCGGGTGTCATCCGGCTATGTTGTTTAACTTAAGGGCAGGGAAAATTTGCTCTTCTTACACTTTGCACCTGACCCTTCCCACCAAGCACAAATAATAACACACACAAGTATAATATTATTACTGCTGCGGTATCTTTATTGACACACACAAACACCGCCAGTACATATAACAAAAGCAACAACCTCCCCATAGACACCACTTCTTGTTTCATGAACAACCACACCAATGAAGAAATCAAATACTAAGCAACGGCTATCACTGCTGGACCTCCCGCCACCCATCCCAGCAGCTTTAAACACTCTAAACTTGGACTATGTGGCCGATACTTACAAACCGGGCCACTACGAGATATCCGACTTGCCAGACAAGATACCAATAATAGACGAGAAAACCGGCAGCTTCAGACGCTTCATCAAAAAGAAACTCCCCCGCAAAGACAAAAGAAGAGTGGTGAGTGCTCCTCCTGGCACATTCAAAGACAAACAGCTTCCGCAGCCACCTGCATCCACATCCACATCCACATCCACATCATCTTCACCAACTGAATCCAGACCGTTTTCAGTAACACCAAGGTCGGTGTCATTGATCAATGAAAACATACCCCCAGTTCTCACAACACCAGGTCACAACCCTAGGAACAGTCTCATTATTGAAGAAGATGCCAGTCTCAAGCTATACCCACAACCAAGCAACGACTCCTCAGAGGACAGCTCCATCTTGTCTAATATTGTAATGCCTATGGCGTTCAACGATCCAAAGGAACAGGAAGTCAACAATCTAGAAACCAACAGTTTTGTCGATAGTTTGTTTTCAGACGATAAACCATTGCGGCCACAGTCAATGTCATCCAACGAGGAAATAGCTACCCCAATAGTTGAAAAGCCACTTAACTTGCCCAAGACAAGGGAGAAGAGTAAGGTTAGGTTCCAGGACAAACCAAGCGCATACAAGGTCAAACCCAACTGCATGAATTATTGTTTGGATATCCCACAGACGTACAGCGACAGCAGATTCCCCCTGGTCCCCAAGTATTCCCACCTCGACGACAAGAGAATGTTATCACAGCCAGAGACCAAAGAGAAGCACAACCGCTCCTTCTCTGATCGCAATCATTTCAAAGTACACCTAGTGGATAATCCGTTGACGGCTGCGAACAAGCAGGAGAAACGCCGGTCATTCACAGATTTTTCCGGCTTCAAAGTGCGCTCGGTATCGGACCCCACTTTGCAACCACCCAAAAGAGACACCAAACCTACAACACCCAAGACCAACGTCAAGTCATTCTTCAACCGGTTCAAGGCCAAAGAAGAAGACCCAAAGGAGAAATCCCTACCTCCATTGCCTGGTCAGCGTGGTCCTCCTGCTCCACGACAAAGAAAATATTATGTATGAATTATTTGTAACAGTTAAATATAGATGTATATGCAATGTGTTAATATTAATAGTTATGTCAGTATCTATGCCTTGTTCAAGTAATGCACATCACCACTCAACTCTTGTAACCTAGCAGCAGCCTGCTCACTGGTCAAATCTCTCTGCGGTTCTCCCAACATCTCAAACCCAACACAGAACTTCTTGACCGTAGCAGATCTCAACAATGGCGGGTAGAAGTGAATGTGGAACCAGGAAAACTCTTCATCGTCCTCATGGTCGCACTTGAAAGGAGCTTGGTGGATACCCATGGAGTAAGGGAACGAGGTGTTGAACAAGTTGTCGTACTTTGTGGTCAACACTTTCAAGATGTCAGCCAAATCTTCCTTTTGCTTCTCGTCAAACTCCCTGATCGATTTCAAGTGAGTCTTTGAAACCAACAAGGTTTCAAAGGGCCATAATGCCCAGTATGGCACTACCACGATGAAGTTGTCGTTCTGTGCCACAACCCTATGTTTCTCCTGGATCTCCAATGCAACATAATCTTCTAAAAGATGCGACTTGTATGTGTGATAGTACTCCTTCATGTTGAATAACTCATCACGGACCTCAGTAGGGATGATATCCAAACACCATGCTTGGCCGTGAGGATGAGGATTGGAACAGCCCATAGCAGCTCCTTTATTCTCGAATATCTGCAAGTACTTGTATGGCGAGACATCCTTAACAGCCTCCTCGTACAACTCATTATACAATCTCTGCCATGAATTAACCACACCAAGCACCTCAGCACCTGACATCAACGGTATCGTCAAGTTATGCTTCGGGGAGAAGCAAATCACAAAACACTTACCCCTGACACCTTGCGTCTTCAACAATCTCCCCTTCAACGAGTTCTCAGGCTCCTCACGCTCCACATACTCGGGCTGGTCCAACCTCACCGCAGGGTAGTCATTCGTGAAAACGAAGGTCGTCTCGTACTTCGGGTTCGTGTCGCCAGTGGCCCTGATGTTCCCAGGACACAAGTAGCACTTGGGGTCGTACTCCGGCAACGCAGACTTCTTGATCTCTTCGCGGGCACCCTGCCATGGTCTCTTTGCCCGGTGCGGCGAGCACAACACGTACTTGTTCGTCAATGGGTTCAAGCGGCGGTGCGAGTGGTTCGTGAAGTCGAATTCTTGCGTCATTTTGATATATGTCGGTGTGGACGTTAGTGGGTTTAGAAGATGATCAAGTGACATTTGGGATGCTGGAGGTCTTCTACTGGGGTTTATATAGTTCTGGAAATTCTGTAAAAAAAAAAGGGGGGATGGTGGTGGGTAGGTTGGTGACGAACGTGGTTGGGGGGAAGGTCTAGTCTCGGAAGAATTCCATATACAAGACACACACACAAGGCGATAGTGATATTGCGGAAAGTCAGATGGAGTTAGATACACCTGAGGGCATAGATTTTCGTTCTCTGACTTTTTTTTTGTCGTTCGTTTGAATTTAGTAAAAGTAGGGAAATGCAGACACTTGGTTTTGTGGAACTTTGAAGGATGTTAAGTATGGCGAGTGAGCACTGCAACGTTGCATTTTCTGATCGGTGGGTTTCACAAAAATCACCCAAAACACGCATTGTGTTCATTGCCGTGGGTAAAACACACCCCGTTGGGAGAGAACAGGATCCCTCCTCTTGCTATGGGCATCCTATCTCATTAGTCATACCCCCTGGGGTCGGCAAATCGGTAGTAGAATCCCATTGCAACGTTGCATTTTTTTAGGGAAGAGCTTCTTCCCCCACGGAAAAAAAACCTGGCACAAACGGATAAATACAAGACAAGGAAAATAAGTTAGATGTAATAATAGAAGTTTTCTTCTTCATCTTGTTACCAGAACGGTATCCAATCAATGACTATAGCCTACGACAAGAGAGTGTTAGTGGCTGGTGGTGCTGGGTTTATTGGGTGCAACTTCTTGAAATATGCCGTGCCCAAGTTCCCCCACATCCACTTCACGTGTATCGACAAGCTAAACTACGCCAGCAACCAAACCATCATCAAGCGTCTTGAAGCGTCCCCAAACTTTCGGTTCATTCAGTTGGACTTGTCTGAGAATTTGGAGCTGTTGCTAGACTTCACGAGAGATATCACCGACATTATCAACTTCGCAGCTGAATCATGCGTGGATCGGTCGTTCCTGGACCCGGTGTACTTTACCAGGAACAATATCCTAGCTACGCTGAACTTGTTGGAATGTCATCGGCTTAACGGGAACGTAAAGTATTTTTTGCACATCTCCACTGACGAAGTGTATGGTGATGAGAGGGACAATGTGAATGAAGATGATCACTTCATGAATCCAACCAACCCGTACTCGGCAAGCAAAGCTGCTGTCGATCTAATCATCCAGTCCTATCAATACTCATACAAGCTCCCAATTACGATTCTTCGACCAAACAACGTATACGGTCCGTTACAGTATCCTGAAAAAATCATCCCATTAACTATAAAGTGTCTACATGAAAACAAACCAATCCCTATCCACGGCAACGGCACACACAAAAGACGCTACTTGTATGTTCTTGACCTTGTGTCAGCAATTGAAATAGTATGGCGAAACCAGGCAGTGACGACCAACGAGATATACAACGTCGGTGGCACCGATGAGCTAGACAACATTTCCTTGGTGAGACTAATCATGAAGGTGTATCAAAAGCCAGGACAAATACAATACACCAAGGACAGAAATTACAACGATTTAAGCTATTCTATAGACACGAGGAAGATAGCGTCTCTAGGCTGGAGACCACAAACTTCCATCACCCAAGGATTAACGCTATGCAAACAATTCTCTGATCTTCCCATCGAACAACGCACTCTTTATAGGCATATCCAATGAATAGAACGGGTCCTTCATGACGTAGTCCGAATAGATAATGTACAATTGTCGAAACAACTCCTCGATATTATCATACGTGCCCGCATTCGGCGACGTTATAATGATGAACTTCAACCCACTCACGGACTGGAAAATGCAAAGGTTGAACAAATCCGTCTCTATTCTTTGCAACCCCGATCTATTACTGTTGGCACTCACGGACTTGCCCGTGTTCAACACAATCGAGTTCTGCAAGGAGTTATACTCTTCAGTGTTGGTCTTGGAGGCACCGGTGTGTATGCTTGACGTCAACCGTGACCCAATCGCGTGGACACCGTGTAGGGTACCGGCTAGGACTAAGTAATCGTTCGCTGATAGCTTGCTCAAACCTGGCGATAGCTCGTTCTGGTAGATCAACCCACCGGCCTTGTTAAGTATTAAAAGGGAGTATGCTTTCATTGTGGATAGTAAGAGTGGTGTTTGTTGTCGTTTTTTTTCTGATTTTGTTTGTCCGCTTTTGATCGCTTTTTGTTGAACAAACACCATTATCAAACAATCGTTTCTACAACACACTTTTTGCAGCGGAGAGAATAATGTATCATCAATCGTCAATGATGTGTTTATTCTACTTTTTACTGAATCCATACACAATCTTACTTCCATAGACCTCACCTTTCTTCAAGATGACTTGGTTCTTCCACTCGTCGTTGTTGATAGCATCGATGAATCTGCTTGGTTCAACACAGAAACCACATCTTTTGGCGAACCCTTTAGTGTTGACACCGTCACCGGTATAGAACTGGAAAGCTGGCTCTGTGGTTTGAACAGTGAACTTGTTGTCGGTTTTTGGGTGGGTTGCTTCAAAGACTTGTTTCAATGGCAAGTCCCTGGTATCTATCTCGCAGTTGTCCTCAATGATGAAACAGTTGTCGAAAGCAAGGTCCTTGTGCAAGACAATTGGGTCGGTCACATTCTCATTCGTGACAAACTTACCAGTCGGTATCAACTCAGCATCGACTTCCATCATTTGATCGGTTATCAACTTGACTTCAGTGCCTTCGATATCGTCGGCGTTGGAAACGTTGAAGTAACTGTGATTGGTCATGTTGACAATGGTGGCTTCCGCTCCTGACAACAACTTGCATTCGTATTCAATAGCAACGGCAGAGTCGTCAATGGTGTAATGCACCATAGATTCGACTTCGCCTGGGAAGCCATCGTTACCGTCTTTGTCCACAATCAAGAAATCAATCAAGAACTTGCCACCCTTCTGCTTAACCACAGGACCCAAGAAATCTTGCTTGTCAAACCCGTTGAACCCAGCGTGCAAGTTGTTGGCACCTTCATTGATTGATAATTGGTATTGCTTACCGTTTAATTCAAATTGACCCTTACCGACTCTGTTGGCAAATCTTCCGACAGTGGTGCCAAAGAATGGGTTGGATTTGTCTTTGAAATCGGCAGCGTTGTCATAAGCTTTGACCATATTGGATCCATCCAACTCAACAGCTTGAATCAATGCACCGCGGTTGGCTAAACTGACTTTCAATGGGCCAGTGACGAAAGTGTGCAAACGGTTGTTGTACCCATCGAATTCCTTCCAGGTGTAATTATCAATCTTGAATCCAAATGGGTTTTCTGTCGTCCACTTCCACAAATCCCTGCAGGCCACTTCAATGTTGAGCTCAGCCTTCCATTCCAATTCTTTGTTTGCACGGTCTGGTTTGGCTGTCAAGTCTAAGACGTCACCTGCACGTCTGCCAACAACCTCATATGGCAACTCTCTACCAACAGCTTTGCAGAAGGCGTGGTAAACATCAAACACGGTGGAGCCTTTACCGGTACCCAAGTTCCATTCACGGTATAATCCTTTACCTTCATCAACCTTGTTCTTCAAGTACTTCAACGCAGCAATGTGTCCTTTTGCCAAGTCCACCACATGGATGTAGTCTCTGATTGGAGTACCATCGTGGCTGTCGTAGTCGCTACCGAAAACAGACAACTTTTCACGTCTGCCAATAGCCACTTGTGCCAAGTATGGCAACAAGTTGTTTGGGATTCCCAAAGGATCTTCACCTAAAAGACCAGAAGGATGGGCACCCATTGGGTTGAAGTATCTCAAAATGGCAACCTTCCACAACTTATCACTGGAGTAAATATCCTTCAAGATGGACTCAATTATGAACTTGGTTCTTCCGTATGGGTTGGTTGGGTCCATTGGACAGTCTTCTGGGATTGGGATCATGGAGTTGTCGCCAAATCTGGTGACATCACCGTAAACAGTAGCTGATGAACTGAAGACAATCGTTTTGACATCGTTGGTCTTGCATACTTCCAATAAGTTGATGGTTCCAGAAACGTTGTTGTCGTAGTAGTCCAATGGGATTTCTGTGGATTCACCAACTGCTTTCAAAGCAGCAAAGTGGATGACTCCTGCGACGTTGTATTGTTGAAAGACCTTGTTCAATTCAGTGGTGTTTCTGATGTCCACGTTGTGGAAAGGGACAGCTTGCTTGACGATATACTCGATTCTGGCAACGGCATCGTATGAAGAGTTGCTCAAGTTGTCAACAATGACAACTTTGTACCCATGGTTGATTAATTCAATAACGGTGTGAGACCCAATGTAACCGGCACCGCCAGTAACAAGAATGTATTCGTCTGACATGATATGTGTGAGTGTGCTTGATGTGAAGAGTAACAGTGGTTAGCTGTTTAGAGTTTTTTTTTGGAAATTTTTGAATTTATAGCCAGAGTTTACGGGGTCTTTGTAACTCATGGACCAGGGATCTTCTCAGGGAAGGTACATTTTCAGAATGCAACGTTGTACTGAATGTTCGGAGCAAGGAAGGTAGACACAAACGTGGCCAGTCTCCTCCACGAAGATAGGGTGACTTAGTGTTTGGAGCGGGAAAATTTGGGAACTCCGTACTCGTTGTTGCTTTTGCAATGACACTTGAAATGCAGACACCAAATCTGAATCTGTTCCGGTTAGAAACAATGAACTTTCCGAAAGTGTCCTAACCGCCCCCAAACTCGTCTTACAATAGGTGAAAATTTTTAACTTGGGGTAGTTGTTCTGTATGGATCGAGCTGCCTTTTGTGCGACAGCAGCAGAAAATGTCTGCATACGATCTTAGCTTCCCCAGACGGCTCTCGGAGAAACTATGTTTTTCTTTTTTCTTTTTTCTTGCGTGGTGTTTGTGTTGGGGCATAATAATGCCGCAGGCTGGTGATGAGGCTTTCCGACACTGAATCTCGCTTAAGTATGGGGATCTTGGATGTAACGTTGCATTCAGGGCGGAACTCAGTAGGGCAAAATGAAGATTCTGTCTGGAGTGAGAAAAATTTTTGATGAGCTGCACAAAACCGGGTGATACTGTTGGATACGCACATATTCCGATAGTTGGAGTTGGGCACAGGGAAAAGGGGGTCAGATAGAGCTCGAGTAGCTTCCCCCAGTTTATATAAACATCAAAACTGAAGGTGCTTTTTTTGGTTTCCGGATTGGTATAGCTCAAGAGCCAATAATGTCGGTCCCAACATTCAACGATTTATCTTTCTATTCAGATCCCCACTCCAATGAGCCAAGATACCAAGAAGTGGTTAGTGCTTTCGAAAAGAGCTTCCCTGGGAGTCTGATCGCGTTCTTTGCTAGATCCCCAGGGAGGGTGAACTTGATTGGAGATCATATTGATTATAATTTCTTCCCCGTCTTGCCTATGGCTATTTCGAACGATGTGATAGCTGCTGTTAGTGTTGATGGGTCGAGTAATGAGATTGTTATAACAAACACAGCTGGTGCTGATTTCCCACAAGAAGTTATCCCACTAACCAGCAAGGTTACTATCGACCAAGAGCACCATTCATGGGCCAACTACTTCAAATGCGGTTTGATTGTTGCTGAAAAGTATTTGAAGGAGAAGGATATTACCAAACTCAAGGGTATGAAGTTGACCTTCAACGGGAACGTTCCAACAGGTGGTGGGTTGTCGTCTTCTGCTGCATTCTGTGTGGCATCAACTTTGGCCGTTATCAGAGCCAACGGTATTGAAGATGTCGCTAAAGCAGACTTAACCAAGATTACCATTGTCAGTGAACATTACGTTGGTGTCAACACTGGAGGTATGGACCAATGTGCCAGCATATACGGGGAACTGGACCATGCAGTGTTGATTGAGTTTAGACCAAGGTTGACGGCCAAACCGTTCAAGTTCCCTATTGACGATTTGATCTTTGTCATCACTAATAGTTTGCAAGTTAGTAACAAGCACGAAACTGCTCCTATTCATTATAACTTACGTGTGGTGGAAATGGGTATAGCTGCGGATTTGTTGAGCAAGAAGCTTGGTTTGCTGGCCAAAGTCCCAAGGGATTCCAACATCGGTACTGCCAGCTTGCGTGGAGTCATGGATGGCAAGTTTGGCAATACGTGGGATGGTCACGACTATGAAGTTGGTATCAGCCAATTGACGGCCATGATAGATGTGGTGGAGCAAGAATTGAGAAACCAGCAAGGGTACTCCATTGAAGAGTGTTGTCAGGAGCTAGGCATCACGTGCGAGAAGTTTGGTGCTAGATACCTTTCACGATTCCCAGTGCATTTTGAAACTTTAAAGCTCTACCAACGCGCCAAGCACGTATACAAAGAAAGCTTGCGTGTGTTGGAGACATTGAAGGCAATAGCCACGATCCACAACCGGGAGGCGTTCTTGAAGGAGTTTGGGAAGTTGATGAACGAGTCGCAGCAAGACTTGGATGAATTGAATGAGTCATCAAACGAGAAGTTGAATAGCATATGCCAAATTGCATTGCAGAATGGATCATATGGCTCCAGAGTAACTGGGGCCGGATGGGGAGGCTCAATTGTTCATTTGACCACCGTGGACAAAGCAGAGCAATTGGTTGAGGGATTAACGAGAGAGTATTACACTGTGGAATTCCCCAACCTTGTTGGTAGTCTTGATGACGCCATCATCAACAGCAAGCCCTCGATAGGTAGTTGTATAGTTAGCAACAGCGGATTTTTGCAGTAATTCACGCGTCTAGGGGTTTTCTTTGCATGTGATAATTCAAGACCTTCGGAGTTGTTGCAAAAAAAAAAACGAGAGGACACAGGTGAAACTTTCACATGCAAATTTCTAAATATAGGTGATACATCTTCCAAAAGGGCAGGAACCCAAAACAATCGACGGCGATGAGTTTGGTTCGTTCTAGATTCAGCAACACAAGGAAGAAAATAGCCAAAAAAAGGTCCCTTGCATATGTGATAATATTCAAATCACAGGACAGCACCTCCCTGAGCCAAGCAAACCAGCACAAAACAAAGAGAGACGGGAGAAGTAGGTTTTTGACTCAAAAGAATGACCTAAAAATCAAATGGCTATCGTCTTTTGCTTTTATCTCTCAAACGTACGATACTACGAGCAATCAAAGGAGCCTTGTATAGACTCCTGGCGAGAGTTCTAGACTCCGTCTTATCATTCCCTGTCTTTCTCGTAGTTACACAGCGCATCACCAACAGCGGTCCCGCCCACCCCTTGGTGACGATGATAAGGAGGGGCGGACTTCTTGTCCTGTTGGTTACACACTTCTAGATAGTAAAAAAGACACACTATCAGATGCCAAACCCATGAAGGGGGGGGGACAATGGGGAGTTAAAAATAAAATATGTATGGTACATACATAAGGTACGAAACTAGTCGATGTACTACCGATTCCGAAATCCTGATCTTCCATATTGTTCGTCACAGCGGACTTAACATGCACGTCGGATTATTTTTTTTCTCGTTCTCTTCCTCTATTCCTCTGCCTTGTAGATCATTCCATACCTTTCGGAATTTACATGCACCAACAGATGTTACGGGCACGTGAGCCGGCCCTAACGATAAGCTTCAAAATCAAGCCATCTGTGCAGTCACTCGCTCGCTCGCCCCGCTCCGAATATCTCCTACTGGTACATTACATAATAAAAATCAGCTAATTGTTTTTTTCGGAACGCAGTCGAAGACTATCGCGAGGAAAGCCTCATTGTTGTTGATTTTAGGTATCGAGTCAGAGATCAAAATGCAACATCTAGAGGGCTCGTAGATGCTGGTGGGTATGGTGAATGTTGTAGAAACAGTGGCGGGCTCTTTTGGGAAATTCAAAGTCCGAAAAATGCAACCCTGACCGTTCCTGTTTCTTCCGTGGTACGAAATGTAAAAAACCGGAACTGACCTGAACCATAACCGGGGCAGAGAGGGAAAAATAATCTGCTCATTGATCGATCCATTGCGAAAGGAAGAGATGAAATTACGGAGTTGTGGTTGCTGTTGCTGGTGTGGAATAGGGAGTGGCAGGGCGATCTATAATTGGGTATGCCACCGCCTGCTGGATATTTGAGTTTTAGCCAAACATGCAGATCTGTAGTGAACTTTTTTTTGGTTATTTTTGCTACTATTATCTAATCGTTGTTCAGATTTAGGTCGCTTGCGCTAAAACCGCTGTCAAAAATAAATGAAAATGCCAGAGTGAGCAAAAACGAAAACTACGTTCTGTATGTATGCTGGTGCATGTGAAAAATATCTGTAGCGATAAGGCTGTTTCGAAAGAGTTCCACCAGGCGAGCCAGGTGGCAACATCAACAAAGGGGGAGAGCGAGGGAGAGATGAGATGGAGTTTATTTTTGCAGTCCATTGTAAAGACTAAAAAACAAAACACGAAGAGCCAAAAAGCAAAAAGAAAGAAAAAAATCACATGGGATTGGGATAAGGTCAATATCTACAGGTGCAACTATGGCCCACTATCTAATCTAATCGTAACGACACCGAGAAACAGGGATACGACTGCAAAAAAAGACGAAACGAAAGGACGCGGAGTATTAACTCCAGAGATTTCATGTGGCATTAGAAACCAAGGAAGGTTTTCGTGGTGATCATTCATTTATACACGTCGCTCACATTGTGATGTAAGTATGGGTCTATTATAATTTATAGGGTGATTATGGTGAGATTTTTCTGGTTTATTTTAGTTTGGTTCTTGTGATTCTGGCGTGGAATGGTGTGATTGCGTCAGGCAAATCGGGTTGGGGCGAGCAGCCAAAAGGAAAATGGAAAATGGAAAATGGTTGATGGGTGCGTGCGGAAGCGAGAGCAAGAATACTGAATGGTGTGTGGATAAATTTATGAGGCCATAATTGTTTTTCCTATGTGTGAGAGAGAGAAGCGAGCTCGGGTTTGGGCATGGACTCCGTCGTACCACTGTACCCGCCGCGGAAATCCAACAGAAAAAAAATGGTGTTGGGGGCGCGGGGCCGGGAGGTGGCAACTCTTAGTCTGCCGCGCCACTCCACTCCACGCTTCGCTTCGTTCGTACCCTCGTTTTGGTTCTCTTTCTCTCGCTCCGTTTTCCTCCCCTCCTTCCTCCCCACCGCGGACTGTTGGGAAGAAACTGAGACAACCGCTCGCAACTGCCAACCAGTGGTCTTTTTTTTCCGTTACTGGTGTAGCATTCGCACGATGGCCTATGTGGTTTCTGTGCAGTTTCTTTTTTACCTGTTTTAGACAAAGCTATTTTTGCTTTGGCTTAAGTCCGCCCACCTGTGTAACAGAACTAGATGGACGGTCAAGATGATTCACAGGTTTGATATCATAACGACGTCCTCCTTCAACGCAAATGAAATCAAAAATAAAAATTATAACCCTTACGTAATTTGAGTAAATGATGGGCCGTGGGAAAATGAGAGAAGGTGGCTGACTTATAATTCCAGTAGGGCCAGGTGTCATTTGTCCCACCATCATCATTACCTGACGCTGACATCACCTCTATTATTATATAGACAAGAAACTCCGTCATAGTGATGTGTTTGGCCATGTACGTTTCTGTTGCTATGGCTCTCTCTCGTTATACGCCAGAAGGAAAAAGGCACAGCACAAGAAACGAAGCTAAACAAACAGAAAAAAACCACAGCTGACTCATTGTGACACAAAGTAAAAAAAAGAAACTGGCTGCTGCGTAGCCCAGAAGAAGTGACACAAAGCTGTTCTTAAATCCCTATTGCATCCGAAAGTTGCCTTGCACACACACTGAGTACAGCCAACCAACAAAAGAAAATCTCACACCACACATGCGGATAATTTTTTTTTTTTTTTGCTCTTAGGTTTGCATTTTCACATTTTCTAATAATCTTACAACCAATATAAAACTATCACCAAATCCCTGCCGTTCCCTCAAGAAAAACTTACAGCCATGTTTAGATGGTCTACTTCCTTTAGATAACTACTTCACTTTATTGCTTACTACTACTACTACTACTACTACTACAACTTAGATGACTCTAGATATTTTGCCAATGTTTGATAATTACTGTCAACAGCCATATCAACATCCTCACACTCCACCACAGGACCACCACGACATGTTCCACCCAGCCCAGAAACCAAACCCAAACGAAGCCCTCAACGGTTACATGTTGAACCACGAACTACAGTTTGTCAAGAAAATTGGCGCTGGTACCTACGGCCTCATATACTTGGTGGAAAATATCTACACCAAAAAGCAGTTTGCTGCAAAAATGGTGTTGAAGCAATCCGTCTCCAAGCAAACACCCAACGCCGGCAACAACAACAAAGACTCCTCATACAACAAGAAATTCATCCAATCACAATTCTACCACTACTTTTTAAACAACCCAGTGCCCACTCCACAATCGTTGAGCTTGGACTACATACGAAGTCAGGGCCACTCCTGTCCATTCTTGACTGAAATCTCCTTGCAACTCAAAGTACACCACCACCCAAACGTCATGACCATCCACCAGGTCTTCAACTTGGAAGACTTTGCCATGGTGATACTAATGGACTATTTCAAACAAGGAGACTTGTTTGGCAACATCATCGACCAACAAATATTCGCCAACCACAAATACGACAAGCAGTTGCTTATGAAGAACGCCATGTTGCAACTCATCGACGCCGTTGAATACTGTGCCCAGAACGGTATCTACCACTGTGACTTGAAGCCAGAAAACATCATGATTAGATACAACCGCAACTACCAAAGGTCGAAACACAACAACAACATCATTGACTACAATGAATTGCATTTGGTATTGATTGACTTTGGTTTGGCTATGGACTCCAACTTGATTTGTTGCAACGCCTGCCGTGGCTCTTCATTCTACATGGCTCCAGAAAGAACAACCAACTACAACACCCACAGATTGGTCAACCACTTGATTGACATGTCCCAATTTGAAACTGTTGCCATGAATGGTACCACTGTCACTGCTTCCAACTGCACGTATTTGCCAACCTTACCGGGCGATATCTGGTCCTTGGGTGTCTTGTTCATCAACATCACCTGTTCCAGGAACCCATGGCCAATAGCCTCCTTCAACGACTCCAACAATAATGATAACGACGTCTTCAGAAACTATATGTTGAATGGTAACAAGAATATCCTTTCCAGAATACTACCAATTTCAGCTCAGTTCAATAGATTATTAGACAAAATTTTCAAGTTGAATCCAAATGATAGAATTGATTTACACACCTTATACAAGGAAATTATCAGATGTGATTTCTTCAAAGACGACCACCACTCCAAGCCGAAGCATCATCAACAGCCAAGTTCCAATCAACAATTATACACTCCTCCAGAAACTTCCGCATATAATTCGTATGCTAGTGACATGGAAGAAGATGAAGACGAAGATGATGATATAAGCGACGAAGAGTTCTTCAGCGAAGACGAAGATGTCCAGGACGAAGAGACTTCTACTGATGCTACTTCAACCACTGACAGTTCTGTTAAAGGTACTTGTTACTACGATGTCAAGTCTCACACTACATTTACATCGATTCCTAACTACGCATTAGGAACTCCAAACAACAGTATAGTCTATTAATTAACTAATCTAATGAATAATAATTTCTTTAATGGGTACATAAAAAAAACGGTTTATAGGTTCTTTTGTTCTTTCATGCATAATTTTATAGAGGGTTTGTCTTTAACCAAATAACAGAATTTACGCTTTACTTTGGGATAACTCAGTTTCGTTGTAGATTGTTGCGAAAACTCGTAGCAACTGGCGGTAGACTCTTGGTGCGCGCGCGTGCCCGCGCGACTCAGGCGAGGCGCAACGAGTCCCTGAGTTTGTCTCACCAGCCGAAAGAAAAAAGAAACAAACTTGCTGCAAACAACAACCAGCGGATCAAATTTGCATGTGAAAAGTTTTCCACCAGGAGCTTCTTGAGAATCCATCGGAACTGTTTAACTCCTTCGTCTAAGCCAAAATTAACAACAAACCCGAATAATTTCAGAGCAAGAAACAATAGCAATCCACTATTCAAGGTACGAACAGCATGTCGAAGATTGTAATTTCTCTTCGTTATGTTTTGTTTTGTTTCGAAAGCAGGAAGTGTGTTCGTTTCTCTCGATTATCTTATCTTCGTTGTGGCATTCAAGTATCTACGAAGAGCTTAAAAGACTGATTAGCTTTTTTTTATCATATGCTGTAGTATCCAGGGAAAGGGGATGGACCGTTTCGCAAAAATTCTAGAACTTGACATTCCCTAGAGTATTTCTTGACACCCACCGTTGCCGCGTCCAGTATTGTTCAAAAAGATGGCGTAAACATTAGGAACTCAGCTTTGCTAATCGTCCCGCGGCTTCCTTGCGACCAAGGACGCAGTTATGGCGCTCGTCTTCTCTTTTCACCGAGGCTCACACAACCACACCCTCTCTGTGTCTCATCTCTACGGGAAGAAATCGGATAAATGAAACTTAGACTCTGCGAATGAGTGGCAAAAACAGCAAGACGGTTTCTTGTCACTTACATATTCTCCGATAATCGTTTTAGCTCATTTGCTGCTGCATTAGGTAAAAATCAGGCTTTCTTAGTGAATGTTAACTATGGGCTACCTGGCGGATTTAACGCAGCGCCCATTATTTATCCTAGCGCGGAGGTTACGAAACCCTCCGAAGGCTTGAAAGCGTAAGGCATTTGAGAGCTTTGGCTGAGGTGGTATTTTTTGTTATCGGATTCGAAACAATAAGTTTAGGAATTTCAAAAATGTATAGAGAATCCTCAATACCGAGGCGGGCATCGTCGCTTGTAATGTATGCAGGTTAAGGTTTTAAACTTCTCCTTTGCATCACGTTTTTTTTTTGTGATTTGAAACTGGCACGTGTGGAAGCCCCATCTGATTTAGAGCACGTGTTGTTCAGCATGTGGATATGTGTCTTCTGACGTATATCACATGACACAATCACGTGCAACATTCATATGGTTTGCAATCCAACCAAGACTCATACTAACGGGAGTTTAGTTAAGTTCCCAAGAAATAATCCCGCACCACCGAACCACTCCGAGTATTCCAGAAGGCGCCAAGGATTGAGGGATTATTCTTACTGGAACGTTACCTCAGTTGTCAAAGCTGTTCAGAGCGTCCCCCCACGTTGGTTGCCTCTCTTCAAACGTGACCGTTGTATTTGATGAAGGAGAAAAAGTGTCTGACACGGAGTGTATCTTTCGACTGCTAGAGCAACTCTTGGGTGGTGGCCAGAGGTGGGAGAGCAACACCAGCTCAACTTTAGATCGTGTGCAAAATTTTGGGAGGTGGGGAATCCTCACCGGTGAGTGTTAGACACAGCATGTAATTATAACAATGAATGTCGTCTTTGGTTAACGGTGCTTTAAAGAATTTTGCAGGACCAAGACAAGCAAATAGGATTTTCCCATCCGGAAAAACTTCCGAACAATGGGGGCAGACCGAAATTTGCAACTGGGCTGAGAGAAGCAGACACTTTGGAACGATCTCGATGATGTTGATCGTCGAAGGAGGCACGAGCTGGCGGTACGATATGTAAGCATTTACTAAGTGTTACGATCCTTGAATGCAACGGCTGAGTGTGTGCGAGTTTATTCCGAAAAAGAAAAAGTTTACACTATTTTTACAATTGTTACATACTAGTGCGACACAATTTTCCGGTCACGTTGTTAGGCAAGCTTCACTTTAGCGCACCTAAAACCTTTGTCCATTTGGTATGAAGAGAAAGTAAAAACGGTGTACTGGTCTCCCGTTTGTTGCGAAACCAAAGTTTAACCATACCAAGAAAATAGACTTTCAGAAAATCCGAAAATACAAGAATTGGATATGATCTCATGGTCTGATTGTGAGAGCCTTACATGATCTAACAGAAGCAGCGACGAAGACCATGCCACTGATGAAGAGCTACAAACGATGGAATCAGAGGCGTTCTAATTTCAGACACTTTTTTGTCGTAGTATTCTCCTCTAAACACAACAGGTCATTCACAACGTGATTTTCCTTATTCTGGGTAAAAAAACAAACTTCGTGGTGGAACGGTATGAGAGGATCGTCATAATCATCGTGATTAGCCCACGCCGATCTCGTTCGAGATGGTGTGGGTGAAATGGCGGGGAAAATGGGGAACGCGAGCGTCACGGCGAAAACAAGAAAATATGCTATGGTCTCGGCTTATTTTTTTTTTACTTGTTGTTGTGAACCCGCCCCAGCTGCAAATCTTGCACCAGCCAGTTTCAAGTGTAGCAAGCAAACGTCTGTAAGAAAAATAATTTCAAGGAGTGTCCCAGCAACTTGAGTTTGACAGCCTAGAAAAACAACTAGACGAGTAATTACAAGGGGGCGGTTGTAGTAGTATTTCTTGCCCTGGCCCTTCTATCTCATCTCAGCGGTTCTTGTGCTCCTGGGATGCCGTAAAGCCATACCTTTTCAGAACCCGTTCTCCTCCAGTAGCAATCTAGAAAGCGAATGACGGTGATCACCCCATTAGTAAAAATCATTTACTGTTACTAATATCTTCCACCAATTAAACTTTGCTTACCTCCACGGGGAAAATTTGTGTCTGCGTCTCTCCCACACAACACCAGAGCCGGATAAACGGTTAGAAGCATGGATTAAATCGACATTACATCTGTTGGGTGTGGGAATTGATGTGATACAAAACTGGAGAGTCTTTATTGGCATTTTGTTGTGCCTCTGCTGCCTTGTTTGTGTGTCTGTGTGGGCAAAGCCTTTGTTCTCAGACACTTTTTTTTGTTTTCCCATTTAGCCTTTGACGCATATACCTCGCTTTTTCCCTGTACTCCAGATTATGAAAGCGTACGTGCGGGAGTGGATGGGGTGTGCAACAAATAGTTAAAGAGGTGGGGTTCATCACCTTGCCCTTCTTATTGGTTAGTTTAAGAGAAAGGAAAGGGGCCCGGACTGCCCAAGCAATGTTCTTCCGGAACAACAGGAATGAACCCACTTATTTTCTTAACTATATTTTTTCCGGATCGTGAGGTTTTATGTGTATAAGAAAAGCCGCCAAGCAAATAAAAATTTTCCTGATGGATGTGGGGGACACAAAGAAAAAATTTTCCAGTTTGGAGTTTTTCCTGAGTCTCTTCGGCTCAATTCTCCACTTTGTTTTCTGAATCCTCGCATTGTCTTTCCCTACTCTCCCCCCTTATCTTTTGTTAAGTTTAGTTTGCTTTGTGGGGGGGGGGGGGGGGGGGGCGAAAAAAAAAGAAAAAAATAAAC
>JAJMBE010000006.1:84198-117936 GCA_030565125.1 Candida pseudoviswanathii | reverse complement strand
CCCCCCCCCCCCCCCCCCCCCCCCCCAAAACAATAGCAAGTACTAAGCGGAATATCGCCTGAAATCCACTTTCACACACGCGACACTTTATCAGGGGGCTTTTATCAAGGAATTTCTCGTCTGATGTCATAATTATTCCATCCTTACCTGCCTCCGGAAGAACAGAAGCATTGCTTGGCTCTTGGTACCGGGGAAGCAGCACAAACACTCGTTTGGTGTAGAGGAGACAGACGACAAAACGTTTATATTAAGCTTTTTTCTATAATATTATTTTTATCCGGCTGGATTAACTCAAGTTTTTCCTTTTCGGATATTTCAAAGCCCTCCGGATGGTTAGGAATATGTCCCCACACTGAACAGAAGCAAAAAAGAAAAACAAAATGCCTCACTACTGAGGTTTGTCCTTTGTGCCCTTCACTCTCTGCTCCTCTCCAGCTCTACAATGAGATTCATATTAATCCGTGCCCCCATTGTTGCCTCTCGAAATTAGCTTTTTTTAGAGCCTTTTCCCCAATGATCGTCACTCTTTGTTACAAACAAGCAAAATTTGGGGGAAAGCGAGAGAGAATCTTAGATCCTAGCGAAGGGGTCGCCTCCTTCAGCCCCCCGATAATTGTTCCCTAATGCAAAGAAATCTGCGGATGGTTCCAACCCTTGAGCATGCGTATTATGGCGAAACTAGTTTTTCCTTCTCCAACGAACGGCCCTCCGCTTTTCTCCACCATTTTATCCACAAGAATACGCGCTGGAGATCTCGGAAGTATATCTAAAAGGAAAAATGTCCTGACACAAAAAGGGAACAACTTTAATGTGTTGCAATCCACGCGCTTGGGCCATACGTACGACAAATTTGTGAACAATAGGATTATTTCTTTTTTGTCTTGAAAATTTCTTTTACCCCACGTCCAGACAAAAATTATTTCCTTTTATTGTTTTGAATGCAAAATCGCCTAAATCGCCTAAATCGCCTTTTGGGAATTGTGTTCCAGTCAATAAACACGGGAATTAATTTTGCTTTAATCATTAAGGGAAAATTTTTCTTGCATAGTATGGGGAAAGCACATCTTGTCACATACATCTTGTTTCAAAATGCAAGCAGCAGTTGAAGGAAAACTATAAAAGGAGGGTGATACCCACATTCTAGTCCTCTGAGTTTTTTTTATATTTCTCTATCACTAACTCACTCAATTCACGTTACATTAATCATGAAGTCTCCTATTGAACAGGTCTTAGCTGGTCCTGCTTTGAAAATAAGTAATACCTTAGACAAGCTCCCTAAAATCTACAATGTCTACTTCATTGCTAGTATTTCCACTATCGCTGGTATGATGTTTGGTTTCGATATTTCCTCCATGTCTGCCTTCATTGGTGCTGATCCATACATGAGATTCTTTGACTCCCCTGGGTCTGACATCCAAGGTTTCATCACCTCCTCCATGGCTTTGGGTTCCTTCTTTGGTTCCATTGCCTCCTCATTCATTTCTGAACCATTCGGTAGAAGATTGTCCTTGCTTATCTGTGCCTTCTTCTGGATGGTTGGTGCCGCTATCCAATCTTCTGTGCAAAACCGTGCCCAATTGATCATTGGTAGAATCATTTCTGGTGTTGGTGTTGGTTTCGGTTCCTCCGTTGCTACTATCTACGGTGCTGAATTGGCTCCAAGAAAGATCAGAGGTTTCATTGGTGGTATGTTCCAGTTCTTTGTTACCTTGGGTATCTTAATCATGTTCTATATCTCCTTCGGTTTGGGCCACATTGACGGTGTCGCCTCTTTCAGAATCGCTTGGGGTATCCAAATTATCCCAGGTCTCATGTTGTTCATTGGTTGTTTCTTCATCCCAGAATCCCCTCGTTGGTTGGCTAAGCAAAACAAATGGGACGAGGCTGAATACATTGTTTCCAGAATCCAAGCCAAGGGTAACCGTGAGGACCCAGATGTCTTGATTGAAATCTCCGAAATCAAGGACCAATTGTTGATCGAAGAAGCTTCCAAGAGTGTCAGTTACGCTACTTTGTTCCGTAAGAAGTACCTCCTCAGAACCTTCACTGCTATCTTTGCTCAAATCTGGCAACAGTTGACTGGTATGAACGTTATGATGTACTACATTGTCTACATTTTCCAAATGGCTGGTTACAGTGGTAACGCCAACTTGGTTGCTTCATCCATCCAATACGTCATCAACACTGGTGTCACCATCCCTGCTTTGTTTTTCGTTGATAGGATCGGTAGAAGACCAGTCTTGATCACCGGTGCTATTTTGATGATGGCTTTCCAATTCGGTCTTGCCGGTATCTTGGGTCAATATTCTGTCCCATGGCCAGATTCAGGTAACGACTCTGTCAACATCCGTATCCCAGAATCCCAAAAGAATGCTTCCAAGGGTGCCATTGCCTGTTGTTATCTTTTCGTCGCCTCCTTTGCTTCCACTTGGGGTCCAACCATCTGGATCTACTGTTCTGAAATCTGGGGTGACAACAGAATTGCTCAACGTGGTAATTCTCTTGCTACTGCTGCTAACTGGATTTTGAACTTTGCTATTGGTATGTACACCCCAGCCGGTTTCAAGAGTATCAGTTGGAGAACCTACATCATCTACGGTGTTATGTGTTTGACCATGGCCATCCACGTCTTGGTTGGTTTCCCAGAAACTAAGGGTAAGAGATTGGAAGAAATTGGACAAATGTGGGAAGACCATGTCCCAGCCTGGAGATCAAGAAAGTGGCAACCAAGTGTTCCTATTGCCTCCGACGCGGAGTTGGCCAGAAAGATGGAAGTCGAACACAAGGAAGGAGAGTTGATGAACGAAGAGTCACACTCCGATGCCGATGCCAAAGCCGAATCAGTTTAGATAGAATAGACTGTGTCTATTATATTTTTCGTTTCATCTTTGTTGTTAATTTAGTTAAATCTTAGTTTTTTAATGAATATCAAATTTTTACGTCTTTATACATACACTCCACGCCCCTCCCCCCCAAAAAAAAGCGTGTACAGTAGCACAAATAACAAATTGTGAAGATAGCGAGCGAGCAACAGAGAAAGAAAGAAAAGAAAGTAAAAGGCTACAAATGATTGCTGAAGCGGGCGGCACAGCGCGCATCTTCCGGCAGGCAGACAGGCAGAGCGCACAGCAATCAAAGTAGCAAATCCGTATCCACACAATTTTCCGACGGGCAAAACTTATTAGAAAAATTTCGGAGCTCTTGAATCACCACCACAACCCACCCAGCCCACACTAACAACCCACCCAATGTCTTCAGCAGAACAAGCACAACCACAGCAGCCATCAGGATCAGCCAACCTCAGATACCAGCCACCACTAGAGGTGCTCACCAACTTGCTCAAGACCCAGCAGTTCTACTGGTTCTTGGGGCATGTCCTTGCGGTCTTGTTCTTTGTCTTGAACTTTGTCACTGGCTTCTTCAGACCTCGCTCGTCCTTGCGTTACTATCAATTCTCCTTGTTGTCCATCATATTGACATACTTGATTGTCATCAGACAGATCCACTTCAAGACTGGCTTCAAAGTCTCCACATTCAACGCCAGATTGTTGCGTGATGAGAACGTCCAGTACTTGACATTGGCCGTGGTGTTGTACTTGTCGAGTTTTGTCATTGGCCAGACCCAAGCCAGCTTGTATTCATTCGTCATTTTTGCTGTCTTCCACGTCTTGACATACTTCCAAAACCACTTGTTGTCGGTTTTCTTGCCAAGCATTGGAGCCCAACAGAGAGTCAACTCTTTGATCACTCAATTCGTCCACAAGTTCAACCAACCAGCATTGTTCCTTGCTGCTAATGCTGAGATCATGAGTTTGTTGTTCTCTGGGTTCCAATTGATCCCAAGTGCTTTGTTCTTGTTGTTCAAATGGAACTTGAAGTACTTTTTGGTGCAAGTTTTGGTCTTTGCTGTTCTTGTTGCTTTCAACAAATTGAGATACGACGGTAACCACTACACCAAGACTGTTGTTGAGCTGATGGACGCCAGAGCTAATCAATTCGTTGTCCAGGTTAACAACCCACAATTGTCCGAATTGTACCACAAGATCAGAACCAACGTGGTTAACTTCCTTGGTTTGATCCAGTTGCCAAAGGAAGCAGCCAAGCAGAAGTAAGCAGGAGAAAGATATGTACTATATAGAGGTAAGAACCCCCCCCCCCCCGACAACAGAAGGCTCTGACTGAATGTATACGAGTCACTCATTTTTATCTACTAAGCTATACAGTCGAGATTCTCTGGGTCAAATATATGTAGCTCCAAATCCATTTCGCCTCTGGTCTGTTCGAAACTCCGTAACAATCTTGTTTTCTGTTTTTCCAAACTTGCGTGTTGGAGCTGCTTGTACTCGCTAAACAACAATTGGTACTCATTTGTAATAAAGTCAATATGATTGTTCAACTCTTTGATGTGGCTATTCTTCATGTTCATCATCTGTTTCAAGTATTTATTCTCAAACTTGACTTTGTTGCTTTCCTTTTCCAAGAACTCAATGATGTTGTCAATTGGCTTCTGGTTCTCAACCAGTGACACCTTCTCCATGTGTTTGAGCTTGTTTGTCAACGCCTCTATCTCACCCTTAAGAGAATCGATAACTGTCTGGTCGGTTTGCTGTAATTGTTGCCAGTTAATAGGAACAGTGGACAACTTGGTCTTGTTAGCTTTGGCCAACGTTTTGATCTTCTTGACTTCGTTGGCGTAGTTTAACGTTTGGTGGGATTCTTCGTAATCTAGTGGCGACACACAGAATATCATACATGTCTTGGAGTTACCAGCAAGGTTTTCCTTCAATAGGTACGTCAATATCGATTCACGGTAAGGAATCAACGCTGTTGGATTCGACGCCAAAGTGTTGATACAACGTCCGAGGACCGTCAACGACTTGTTAATTAGTGTTCCTTCCTTGAGCCTGTCTTGTTGTCCATAAAGTTTTGTCTTCTGCAACCTTTCGGACCCGGCAAGATCAACAAGTTTGATATTGGAAATCATTTCCTCACTGGCCTCACCAATACTGCTCACCTCGTCGATGTCACCAGGACTCGAGTTTTCAAACTTTGTTTGCTTCAACGTTAGCGTGAGAATAGCGTGACCCCTTGAGCTTTTATCATTCATGGACGTGGAAGCGGTAGAACGGTTCGAGTTACCAAAAGTCAACAATTTCAAGAAATGTTCGTAGTCTTCAACAGTATACTCTTTCACATTCTCCACATACGGCCCAGTAGATGGGTGTTCACGGACCTTGCACTTCTTAGTCACGGTTCCCTTCTCCAAAAGGTCCTTGACCTGTTCATTGTAAATCTCAACGTACAGGAGCTTCAATTCACAATTAATCTTCTGGTTGATACAAATTTCCATCTGCTTCAAAATATCCTTGATCAACAAAGGAATGATCCCTGGCTGTTCTCTGTCCCCCATCATCGTGAACGTCTTACCCGAGCTCGTCTGGCCATACGCCAAAAGGCAAACATTGTAACCTTCAAAAAAGTGTGACAAAAGTTGCGGACCGGTTCTTTCGTAGTATTTGCAGTTGTCAGTATAATGAGAATCGCCTTTACTAAACGACCATATGCATTCGTCGAACAAATAGCTTTTGTCGTCGCCACTAGTTTTGCCCTTGGGGTTCGTCAACACAACCTTGTGTGGTTCTGACACGGGCATGGTAATTAGCGATTGTGGATTTTCATTCTCAGGCATAACCTCTCTTTTAAGGAGTGGTCTCACTCTAACTGAAACCTTTATGTTGTTTGACTTGGTGGACATAGCGTGTGGTGCTAAGTTGGCGGGCTAGTGCCCCCCTGAAATTTTTTTGATCCAAATGTAAACAAAGCAAATAAACACGAAAAATAGACACGTGGATTCGTGGCACGTGTAGAATTTTTTACCACAAATAAATTGAAACAACCCACATCTGTAACATCCAAATGTCATCAGTCCACCCTATTGATACTCGATAGAAAGATATAGAGACTGTGTACTTGGCATGGGTTGTAAGCAGCACTTTTCCTTTGTGCAGCATCAACCATCGGAGAAGAAAATTTTTGCTTGTTTTATCGAGACTTGCAAAAGCAGACCACTCAACCACAACCACCATGTCAACCAAATTCCTCGTCCTAAATCCCTCACCAGATGCATTAGATAAAGTTCTAGAGAAATCCAACGTGCAATACACAAAGAATGGACCATTTGAATCGACAATTTTACTTGGTGATGTCCTCCCGAAAGGCACCAGCTTGCCTAGCACCAAAGTTCTTGGATCAACGTATTTCTCCGAGGGCAGGAACGGCATCTCAGACGAGATCAAAGAGGATGATTCTAACTTAGTTGATGTGGTGCCAAACCTCACGTTTGCCAAGCCGCCATTGAGAGTCATCAAGACGGTAGGTGGGTTTACTATCATGATTGTCTCAAAGCTAGAAGAGTCCGAACTCCCAAAAATTGACATTGACATTTTGGTTACTTACGAGTGGCCGCAGTCGATTGCCAAATTATTTACTACATTTGGGAGCGAAAAGGTGGACGACTTGGTTTCGAAAGTCAAACCAAGGTATCATTTTGCAGTTGGGAATGAAGCGGGCAAGTTTTTCGAGTTGGAGCCGTTTGCATGGACTACTGGACAGGTAACTAGATTCATCAGTTTGGGACAGGAAGGATCTGGTGATAAATGGTTCTATGCATTCAATTTATCGAAAGTTGACGACATACCGACAAAGTTGATTGACAATCCTATCACATCGAGGAAAAGGGAAAGAGAGGTGGAACACAAGCAAGAAAAGTCCAAGACTGAGATCAAGAAAGCCAAAGTTGTGTCCCCAGATCAGTGTTTCTTCTGTGTGGGGAACGCCAACACCGAGACGCATATGATTGTGTCTATTGGGTCGAGTTCATACATGACTATAGCTAAGGGTCCGCTCACCAGATCAAACAAGAACTTACTGTTTTCCGGGCATGGTATTTTGATTCCCATAGAGCATACAGCAACTGTGTTGCACGACTCACCAGTGAGAGGAGAACTACTCAAATATCAAGATACTTTAGTTGCTGCGTTTGACGAACAGAAACCAGACTTGAAGTTGATATTCTGGGAGATTAGCAGAGACTCTAATATTCACCATCATATTCAGTTCGTGCCTGTACAAGACACATTACTTAACAAGTTTCCAAACTCGTTGAGTCTTCGAGCCAAGTTGAATAACGAAAAGTTCAAAAAGAATCAAAAGCTTCATTTTGACAGGTTCACGGATAAAGAGGATCCTGCTTTGAAAAAGATCTTAGAAACTAACAACTACATGATGTTCACTGTGTGCCACAGCGAGACGGAGCGCTTCTACTACGTTGCACCATTGAACGCAAACCCCATAGATATTCAATTCCCGAGAAGAGTATTGGCACACGTGTTGAACCTCCCTGATAGAGTGCATTGGGATAAATGCCAACAGCCAAAACTTAAAGAAATGGCAGATTGTGACAACTTCAAATCGTTCTATCAGAAATATGACTTTACTGTTTGATGCTATTTAACTCCTGTACACACTTGCTACACCCACAATCGAAAAACCATTCGCTTAACTGAGCTCTTCGAATTTCGACTGGCTCATTTGTATAATTACCATAATTAATGCACAATTCTTCCCCGGATTCAATGTCTCTCAATGTAGTGAACTCCAAAGAATGCCCCTTCCTGCTTTTGATTATATTGGGTGCACAACTGTGATTGAAATAGGATGCTGATGGGTACACGGCATACCCCAAGAACTCCTTATCCTCGGACGGATCACTCACTTCTGACCAGATTCCAAACGCATTAGATAGATTCTTGCCAATGATGGCTCTGACGGTGCTCAGATTTATAAACGGCTGCAACTCAGGCGTACAAGATAGCCTTATGAACTTGTAGATGCTGATATACGAATACAACAAGTATGGATACCTCTTCACTTTTTCGTACTCCGAGGAGTACAATAGGTCAAATAGCACCATTTCTACTTGGTTTGTCTCGTCAGGTTTGAGTTCCGGGAAGTCGTAGTTTGATATTCTGGCACCGTGACACTTGTACATGTTGAACAACACACCAATGACGTATTTTATCTCCAAGTATTCGCTATCGTCAATTCGCGGGATCATGTTCTGGCGTTTCGTAGGTTTCATGGCATCGAGCTTGCTCTCCCAGGTAGACACTTTATCCCATTCTTCCAAATACTCCTTCTCCAAGTCCTTTGGTTCCTTTAGCTCCACTTCGGGTTTGGTCAACCCCTGTAGGTAGTTCTTCTCCACTGCAATCAAGTTATTCAACAACACTTCGTTCACGTCATCCTGGGTGAATTTCTCTGCACACTCATCACTGCAGAAGAAAATCGAACAGGTGTTCTTGCCAGACTTCTTTGATATTTTCGACTTCATAGTACTCCCATAGTCGTATTCGAAACATGTAGTGCATACTTCTTTCTTGAACGGCTTGGCGATGGTAGAACCGACAGGTGTTGAACTGCGATGGATAACGGATCCCTTGGGGATGGAACCAGTTGCAAAACAGCCACGGCCGCCATACTTTGTCTTCTGCACGTCGAACCACGGCGAAATCCGGTTCAAAATCGACTCAATAGGGTACTCGTCAACTAGTGTGGACTGTTCACTCGCCGTCATCTCTTGGTAATGTCAACGTGGTTTGTCTATGTGTGTGTGAAAGGGATATGCTGTGTAGTGTGAAATTTTCAACGTCTCGTTTTTTTGCGAAGAGTATATTGCAGACGCACGCACCACCACCACCGCCAACCCGAGGTACGCCCACCGGTGAAGGGGGAAAAACGTGGTCGCACTACCAAGTGTGAATTTTTTTTTTGGTAACTGCACGTTATGGAGAGGTCAATTATGTGGAGTGCCATTGGTAATGGAGTAGTAAACGAAACGGTTAGCTTAGTCCAGAATACTAAAGAAGTGTATTAGCTGCCAATTAGTACAATCAGGCAAAATGGAAACCTTGTGTGTGCTGTCTTTTCTTCTGCTACACAAAGCCACAAAACTGCATCATTATAACCTTTTTTGCTACTATCGTCGCGTATGTTCATGCAGTCTGCCCATATACTACTAATTGAAACTACTTAAATTCTACCTATAAACAATCTATCACGGAAGTCCAGCTTCCAGAGTTATCTCCCCAGTGATCAATGTCCAGACAACTGGATGCAGCTGAGGTACTTGATCCCACCATCTCTCACGCAGTAATAACAGTACAACAACTGCGGATCATTCACCTGGTTCACGATGTCATCGATCCTGGTATCCACCAGATTCACCACGGTATAAGTACACTGGTTATCATCGTATCTCAACTTTACAAACACGACAAGCACAGCCAACACCGCGAACTGTACCATGACGTACTTCAAGTTCCACCTAACCACCAAGAAAAGCACACATGTGATGAGCCGAAACGCCGAGATCAACAACGTGACAATCTCCGAGATGGCAGCTAGGAACAAAGCCGGATGGTTGAGTGTGCAGGTCACTCTCATGAGGATTGAGTTGAATCGCTGTTGGTCCCGGGTCGTGGTTAGGAAGATTGGGGATAGGTATTTCTGAACATATGAGCTGACGTGAAACATGGAGTATATCACGAATGAGTACAAGCCGGATCTAATCTGTTCAACTTCAAAACTAGACGAAAACAAAACTAGTGCTAATAATAAGTACTGGATGTTGTGATCACGGATCAGCTTGAGCCTGAACCTAGCAGACATGATGCCGGATTTGGGGTATATTTGGATAATCACCAACACATAAGACAATATGATCGAAGCCAAACAGTATTGATAGTACCGCAATGACATCGGGGGATCAATGACTCCAATGACGATGCTGGACACAAAGAACAAGATAGTGCATACTTGGCAAACGAACCAGTAGAATTGTTGAGTCTTGAACAAGTCGTCGAGTGCTTCGAGTCGTGGCTGGCGTCTGAGATTATACGTCGCTGATGCTGTGGGCGGTTGGTACAACATTGGTTGAAATGGTGAGCCTTGTTGTGATAAGCATATACTGTAATAAAGCTGTGCTTTTTTTTTACTCCCCAAGTTTGAGACAAACATGGCTCATGACGCTACGCCCTTTGTAAGTGTGCCTGTATTGTTCTTTGGTGTGATTAGATAATCCCAGTGACCACTTTCACTTCGTATGTGTGGATTGTGGGATCTTGCATTGTCTCAAACTAGATGCGGCGGGGTTAAACAAAGAAAAAACTGCGGCCAGCCGTGCATTCTATAAACTGTCTCTACTTTACTTTATTCTACAAACCCCAGTAGCCTCAATTGATCAAAGATATCGTCATCCACGGATAGCAAGAAATCGCCCATCTCGTTGAAGAAATTCTGTTGTGTGTGCATGTACCCGATCAAATTAGCGTTCGTGTCACCTGTGCCCAAATTACCAAACTCTAACAACTGGTCCTGGTTGGTGTTATCGATAGGGAAAGACTTGGAAGCAAACTCATGGCCTCCTAACACGCTGTGTGGATTGATGTCTTTTTCAAAATCGTCTAACTCGGCTAGGTCAGATACTAGCTTGTCGAGTTTCTGCAATTTCTGTAGAGCCAGTTTGGCACTGGCGCTTCCGTCAGACATGATCTTTAGAATACTCAATCCTTTTCTCAAGAATAGCAACGTCGTTTCTGATCTATCAATCTTCAAGAAGACAAGAATGGCAAACAAGGCTATGTTACAGACGTTGATGTCAGTACATGAAAACATACCCAACTTGTTGTATTTCTGCAACTCAGACAACAACTCCACGCAACAGAATGCAGCATCGATACAAATGGACGATAAGTGATCCACAAACGCAGCTTCATAGCCGTTGTTTTCATTCAACCGTTTGTAGTTCTCCACTTTGTATAACAAAAATGGCTTACCGATGTAGATTTTTGCTAAGTAGTAGAACTGGTTCAAATGGATGCAGCCCCTGTATCGCGGTGAGTTTGGGTCAAGGTTGTCGATTTTGGCATAATCTGGGAATTGCAATTTGCACTCTTCCAAATCCTCCACTAATTTCCTAATGATCTTTGGGTCGATTGAAACCGTGGTATCCTTCTTCGACTTAGCTATCGAGTAGAACGACTGCATTATGTCACGATAGATGAAGTTCATCTGGATGGTTGAGATCTGACTGAGATGGTTGCTATATACCAAGCTGTTGTAAAACTCAGGCATGTCCACTGGCAAGTCAACGGTGATGTCTTCTGGTGAGATTGTCTCGGCTTTACCAATATTAACCCCGTGTCTCCTCTCCATTGTATAACACGTCCACCAAAGTCTTTTGTAAACCTCCTGATCAATCTTAGAATGCGTCTCGAACGTCTCCTTCAAATGCAACTTATTCGCCACAGCTATCTCCAACGCCAAGTTCATAAACATATACCCACCGTCAATCAACTGGAAACTCTCTAGTTTGTTCGTCGTCATGAACACGCCAAACATAACCAAGCCCTGGATACTCTCAAGCGCTTTCAAATCAAGCAAGAACCCAGTGAACGGCAACGCCGCGTAGTAATACACCAACCCGGGCATCGTGTTTGGCGTGACTTTCGGCATCTCTGAGTTGTCAGCAATGAACTCAAACCCGCTCGAAATAGCCAACATGATTAGAAGAAGTGCAAGCGTGGCCCAGTTCGTCGTCAAGTACTCTAAATCGCCTAGCTTCTTCCGCTCTAGCAACACGTCCACTTCTTTATAGAACCGCAGGTGCTGTACGTAAAAGTAGTTCGTCTCACAGATGTTCAAGTAGATCTGGATAAGTTTCCTCACTTGGTCGTCAGATGGAAGCAACTGACTGGAATGGTTCACGAGAAGTTGCAAGTTTCGTCTCAAGTCGCCGTTGCTTTTCGAAAACACACAGGCGGGGATCATGCATCGCTGTGCTGGGTCCTGGCCGCTTTGTTCAATGAATTGGATAAAGCTTTGGTCGGTAGTTGACACAAATGCCCTGTCGAAATGGTTCAACGACGTGCTCATTTTGGAGTCCGTTGATGCTTGATCATCCTGCTTCTCTGCGGTTATGGGCACCGCCGCGTGTGGCAACCTCAGCTTGTTGATGCATACCTCTTTTTCGAACTCGTCGGTGTTCTCACGGAGGTACTTGAGGCTCACGTCGGGGAACAAGTATTGGACGATCCGTTCCAATTTGCAGTTGTATGCACGAACTTTGGTGTAGTTTTCCTTGTAGTCAGTGGGGTTCATTGGCTTGTCGACGTCATGGGGTATCACACATTCTTGCTTGGATTTCACACATTTGGAACACGGGAACCCTCCTTCACATTTGGTCTTCCGGTTACGGCACCTGCTGCAACTACAAAAAAGTTAGTACAAACCTCTGAGACACCACAAACAGCTAGGTAGGACATACGCTACTGTGACTCGCTTTCGCTCGTGAAGCGGTTTTATTCTTCTGTTTCTCATCTTTGCGTTGAGTGTTTGTGGTTCATGGAATAAGTGGAGGTGGAAATGGTTAAACTTTTTGTTTACGATTATTCCGCGCGGAAAGAATCATAACGGGCAACTCAACAAACAACTCGCTCATCCAAGACTATCTCCGCAAATGTCGTCAGCTGCCAGTATCAAACAAGTCAAGAAACAATTGCGGAAACAGATCAAAGAGAAGTTGAAGTCAATTTCCGAGGAGTCATTAACCCACCAATCGCACCTCATCCACCAGAACTTATTAACACACCCTAAGTTCAAAGATGCCCGGTCCATCGCTGTCTACATGAACATGCCTGATCTGGAGGTCCAAACTATGGAGATCATCAAGTCGTGCTTTACGCTAGGCAAAAACGTATACTTACCGCGGTGCAACTACACACAAATCCCAGGTCGCAAACTCAACTACATGTCGATGATCCGCATGCCGACTTTCCAATCGGTGCTCAACCTCACCCCACAGGGAAAGTACCAACTCCTTGAACCCACCCAGGGCGAGGACGTAATGGAGACGGGAAACCTCGATCTTATAATCGTGCCTGGTGTGGCGTTCGACAGGGCCAAGAACAGAATGGGTCACGGCGCCGGCTTCTACGACGAGTTCATCACCACATACACGTCCAAGCACACCACCAAGCCATACCTCCTCGCCCTTGCTCTTGACGAGCAGCTAACGGACCATATCCCCACCGAGCCCCACGACTGGCGTCTTGATTCTATAGTCACCTCTTCTTCATCTAGTCTTTAGTAAACACACCAACGATACAGTTCTCCAACATGCGGTCCGCGTTGACCCAGCTATGGTACTTGTTAAACAACGCGGTGCCGTCTCTGCCCGCGCACTTCATGATCTCGTCCACGCCACCGGGGTGGAAGTCCACATACGGCGTGATGTTGAACACCTTGCCGTTGATGCAAGTCCAGCAGTCGTCTCTCGTCCGGTGCTTCTTCAACTCGTCCTTGTCGATGTGCACATACTGCGGAGGAGGCGTGTTCGGGGCAACGCCACGGAGCTTGTACTGGGGCTCGGTGCGGTTGATCCGGGCCCAGTCGAGTGGCGAATGGCCGGGCTTGAGGTGGACTTTCTTGCGTGCTTGGCTGGCGGAAGAAGCTCGTTGAACGGAGTTGAGTGGTGGGAATAGGCCACGGTTGGCGCCGCTGGCGGACGGCGGAGGTCGGAGGGAAGAGTTGACTGGGGGTCGAGTGACGAGGATGAGGATGAGGTGTTGCGAGACGCTAGGCCTTCGCTGGTGTTGGTTTGTAGTTTCTTATTTAGTTCGTCTAGTCTAGATGTCATGATGTGTGATTAGAGAAAAGGAGAGTCGATAGTGGTTGTGCATCTGATATATTTTTTTGCTTTTCTGTTCGACCTATGATCGCCGCAGGTTTTGTAATAACGATCAACAGAGATATCTGATGGTCTAAGCAATCTTCTATATTAAATCTACATATTAACAAACTACATACTTAGGCTCTTTGGGTGCGCTTGATTTGTTTTCTGTCAACTCTTTCGTAATACAACATGTAAACAGTGGTTTCTTCCGTCAACACAGCACCTCTGGTGACTTCTGTGACATTCGCATCACTGATTCTCCAGTACGGTTTGCTGATAGTTGTGGGGATCTTCTTCATCTTGACCTTCTTCTCTGGCTTCTTATCGCTTTCACCAACTCCGTTGCTCTTAAAGCTGTCTTTGAAATTGTGGGCAGCGAATGCATTCTCAAAATTGTTCATGCTTGGGTCGTCAACCAAAATTTCTGCTGGAGTTTGCAACCCAGATTGAATGATTTCTTCCACATCACTTGGATTAGCTTGGAACACAGAAGGTCTACGACCCATCATGGACGAGAACTTACCACGGAATTTCGAATCCAGCTCTCCGGATCCATTGCTGCGCACAGACGATCTACGCTTAACGTCTTTGGTGTCTTTACCAACAAGCTTAGCATCGGCATGAGTCTCACCGGTTATATCGTCGTGGATCTCTGGTGACAACTTGAAAATGTTACCTTCTTTGTCTTTGACAAACAATGGTTTGTGCTTGAAGCATTCGTAATGTCCTTGGGTATGGGAACCGACGTGCTTGATAACGGCACGCAAACGGTACTTGTACAAGTCGTTGTCATTAAATTTGAATCGCTTGAAAAGCTCTTTCAAGTTGTCCGTTTGTTTGTTGGAAATAGGAGCCAGGTTGATGGAATGCTCTGTAGAGCCACTAGATGCATCTGCATTTGGTCTTATTGTACTGGATGTTGTGATTGTTTGAGGAACGGATTCTTCAGATGTCAAAGATGAGGTGTCTTCATCGTCGTCGTCATCTTCGTCGTCTTCTAGGTCATCAGTACCGTTGTCAGTTGCAGTTCCTTCATCAGTCACGTCCCCTTCATCCTCCTCGTCGTCATCATCTTCTTGGCCCCTTTCTTCAATGTCTTCTCGCTGGACTTCTTCATCTTCCATGTCGTTGACATCAGTTGTAAACACTTTTGAAGTAAGTTGCTCCATTTGCTTCTCGTCTTCTTCATGGACCATGGCTTGGAACTGCTTCAATTTATCGTGGTATTCACTACCAATCGACAACGTCATCTTATCGTAGAACTCAACTTGGCATGAGTTTCTGGTGACGACTTGACCATCGAATGACGATCTCGAAAGGTGCAATCCAAAGATCTTCGGTGGTTTCAAAATTTGAGACTTTTTTTGCACAGTAGACGTGAGTCTCGAGATATCCACTCCTTCAACGTTATAGTTTTTGATAAAGTGCTCTAGATCTTCCGGGATATCTTCGTTGATGCATAAGGTTGGACTGTAGTACAACTCGAAAATTCGCTTGATGTATGGCTCTTGATCAGCAGGAATGTTACGTTTCAACTGTTCTTCATTCAATACAATTTTGCCAATACGGCACTTGGTACACTGGTAGTCTTCGATCTGGTCGCTTTCATTTTCTTCCAACAATTTCTCCAACTTGGTGCTTGGAGCAAGTGGCACGGGTAATGTAAGTATGACAAAGGGGGAAAAGTTTGGCTTGGAGACTCCGTGGCACGACAAACAAGTCATCTGGCTCAAAATCAAGCCGTCAAATGGGAACTCGGGCACGATGATTCTTTCCAAGTCGGTATAATCCTTCGGAGTTGGATGGTCTTTCAACATCTTGTGTAGGTTCAACGTGATGAACTTGACAAAGCTCTTCAACTTCAAGTTTTCATTCTCCAACGTTTCATTAATCAACTGGGTGAGTTCGTGGGCGTCGTGCTGGGATCGAGAAATTTTGGCGTTGAAGATGTTTTCCAACTCGTGGAGAAAGGTCCAGACACTGATTGTTCTGGTGGTCATTTCAATCTCTTGTAACTTCTTGACCATGGAGGCCATGGCGAAATGCAATGGGATCTCGAAAGTGGAGTTTGATCTCTTGAATTTGGAATTTTGCAAGTTCTTGTTGGCTTCCAATCTCAAGTCGATCAATTTCTGCACATCTATGTCGTGCAGCTTGATAAACTCCAGCAATTGTCTAAAGCTGGCAATGAACTTGTTCAAGTATTCGGTCAACGAGGGCAATGAAGAATACGCCTGCAAGGAAGAATTGGCAAAACAGTCATTTCTCAAATTGATTAAACCGGTGGTGTACTTGTCGGGACGCTTAGAAAACATCTGGTTGTTGGATCTAGTGAATGGTAAAGAAGGGAGGATAATGTATAACGCTGCGGATAAGACTAAGGATGCTTCTAATAGGAATAGTTTCTTCTGGTGGTATGATTTGCTGTTCCAGTATTTTAGCAATGAAGTGGGCAAGTATGCTGACGCTGCGGTAGGAATAGATAGTGTGTCTAATGAGTGATGATTAGTAATGGTGTTTGGAGCTGATTGGGGTTGGTTTGTAATAAGAAACTTTAATTGATCCCACAAATCACGCATCCAGTGGAGAAAAGGTGCTCGTGGTATGGAAAGATAAATATAGGTGTCTATATATGTCTGGGATTGACTAGTGGATCTATCAAGACTATCTATTTGTTGGGCTTAGCTGGAGGGGGTGGGGGAGGACAATGTAGACAATGTGGAATATGTACAGAATAGGGTAGAAATTTTTCTTATTTTTCTTTAAGGTTGTTAAACAGCAAGACAGACAGATAGTGGGGGGAAGTGCACATACACTGCTAACCAAACCACTGGGGAGGGGGGGTAGTGTCTGTTGTGACAGAAAAGGCGGACGGAGAAATAGTCTCTTGTCTTGTCTTGTCTTGGTGTCGGCTAATCTCGCACGGAAGAAGAAACCAATTTACGATCGGGAGAATTGTCTCTTACATCATCGGACTTTACCACGTCCGACCTCCAATAAACACACGCCCACACTCATCTCTTAGCCCGCCCTAAAAACACATTAATCGCCCACCCAGCATCCTTCCACTCGGTAATAAACCTTCCTTGCCCCGAAACAGCGACCCCACCACCCCCAAACCTCATGTTCATTCTAAGAAAATCATGAAAACTACGAACCCACTAGTTCAACGGCTTTTTCGCTTGTCCCTACTCTTTTCTCCCAGAACACAAAACCCTCACCAATGGCCCATTTCGGCAAAGTCTCGACTTTTGACACGCTGCGGTTCCACTCTCGAGATTCTCGGGTTCCAAATGGGATCTTCGGAGTTGCGTCATGTCGCTTTCCCGGATGAAATTTATCCATGCAGCATTGCCAGCTCTTGTTTTACGTGCAGTCTGCACTTGGTATTAGGTCTTCGTCTTGGCTCTTGGAAGGGGGGGTTAGCCGCTGTTTCGAAAAATTATTATTATCAAGAATTTGTAACTTCTTAGTCCAAAAACCCAACAATGAACAGAAATAACAATTGTCCCTCTAGTTCTAAAAAAAGACTATATAGCCAATAACTAAGAAAACGCCACCACTCGTTCTATTTTGCTTGTATATATTCAGGTTTTTCTATTTTATAACTCATACACTTGGCCCCCCTGGCACACTTAAAAGTTGATGATCTTCATCGTAGCGTGACCCACAGTGACGATGATCGCATAGGCGATTATCGACGAAGGAACACCGATTCTAATGAACGTACCAACAGTCAAGTATGGTTTACCGAATTCGTCAGTCATGCAGATGGCAGTGACGTTAGGGAACCCAGAAGTAGGCAATCCCATGGCGGCACTACATAATAAGGCAGTTGACAAAATCAACATTCTTGGGTGTGGGTCGGGCATGTTGTTACCGATTTCACTAACCAATGGAACAACAATCAAGGCGGACACAGTGTGACTGATAAATGTAGCGATCGTTAAAATGAAAATACCAAGGGTTAATGTAACTCCCAACAAGGACAAATCTTCAACTTGGTGTTGGATTGAAACGGCGATGGTGGTTAATAACCCAGAAGATGCAACGGCTTTACCTAATGCTGTGCCGCCCATGGCTAACACAACAATGTTCCATGGGTAGTTGTTGAAATCTTCTGTGGTCAATAACCCAGATCCAAAGAACAAGATAATTGGGATCAATGCGATTATACCCATCTCACCGAAAACACCAGATAATCTCGAAGCAATACACCAAAGGAAGATGGTAACGAAGGACACGGTAATGATATACCATTGGATGTTCGTAAACTTGTCATCAATGGTTCTGATAGCAACCAAATGCGTGTTTCTTGAGTTACAGTTGAAGGACACCAACAAAAACACCCAGATTAACAACAACGACAATATACACACAGGCAAGGCAACGACAAACCACTCGCCCCAGGATGGAGGTGGTTCCATGGACCCAATGGCAATCATATTCTGTGGAGAAGCGATCGGAGATGCCATACCACCAACGTTAGACGCAAGCGCAATACCCATGATCAATGCATTGATGAACTGCGATCCTTTAGGCAAGGTTCTCAACAATGGTTGGATCAAAGAGAAACACAACACAGGAGCAGCGACATTGGAGATCCACATGGATGCGAAAAGCGCAACTCCCATAATGGTTAACAACACAACGGAAGGATTGGTACCAGCTTTAGACAAGATCCACGTCGAGATCAACTTGGCAATGTGGTATTTCGACAATGCAGCAGCCAAAGTGAAACCACCCAATAACAACAAAATCACAGAGTTCCACATGGTCGACAAGATAAACTTGGATGTATCAACAGTATCCATGATGGTGCCGTCGTCGTTCTTGATGACATTCAAAACCACAATTAACAATGGGATCAACAAAGAAGTGACAAACAATGGGATGGCTTCGGTTGCCCAAAGCAACGAAGCGCAAATCAACAATGCAAAACAGTTTCGCTGGGCTGAATCGTCAAACGGGGATACATTCAACAATATAACGGCGATTATGAAGATTGTAACCAATTTGATCAACACCGGGTTCTTCAAGGATATGTTGAATTTGTCGATGACTTTACCTTTACCTCCGCCGTCTTCTTTCTCGTCTTTCGACCCATCGCCACGGTTTATTAATTTGGAATTGGCAGCGTATGATTTCCTCTCCAACCCAATCATGTCTCTCCAAACAGTGTTTCGTTCCCAAACAACGTGTTCACGCAAATGTATAGACAATTCTTGCTTGGCTGTTTCCAAATCATCGCCATGATTACAGATTAAAGCGTAGAGTTTCACCAACGATTCCAAACGCTCGTCGACTCTTTGCATGGTGGATTTCTTGAAAACGTATGATCTCTCTGGCAAGCTGTTCAAGTACTCGTCCTTGATGTTGGTGTCCAACGACTTGTCAAACTTCTTCAACGCCTTCTTGAAACCAGTGCAGTTCAACTCAATGTACGATTTCAACTCCGATAACGTAGTGTACAACCCAATGACACGTTTCCTCAAGATGATTCTGCTTTCACTCAACAAAAGCAACTGAGGAGGTACGTTGCTCGACAAGGTAGCGTTGGTCAAATCTTCCCAGATCTTGGGCGACTTATTAAGGAAATCGTCCACGGAACGAGTACGTCCCAATTCGTGATTATGTTCATGGAGATCCGGCACCGATCCGCTTCTTCTTGCTACTCTTCTTTCACCACGCGAGGACTGTTCGGAACCGCGGTAGCTTCTAGTCAACCCACTTTCTTCATCGTAATCCTCCTCGTCTTCGTCCTCCGGTTGGGTGAACTCGGTGTCTGGGTCCGTGGTATTCGTGATGTAGTTATCGTGTGACCCGTTGGAGTCTCTTCTTTGGTTTTGCTTGATGGTGCTCTTGAAGTTCCTGTTGGAGCCGGGCAATGACAACGACTCGTCGACTTCCCTTTCGAAATTATCTATGTCGACCATCAATTCGTCCATGCTGCTGAAGATATACGATTCCTGTTGCTGGTAGAAGGTGTCGATTTTCTTCAACTCGGCATCAAGCGCCGCAATGAACACCGTGGATGGGGATTCACCGGGGGTGAGCTGCCCCGTGGAAGCGTAGTTGTTGTTTTCGCTGATCAAATGGGAGCCTTCCAAGGTAGCCTCGTCATCCTGCTGGTAACTTCTTCTCAAGGTGTCTCTCTGCAAGGAATATATTAATTTTTTCAAAGTGGTGTAAGCAATGTATTTCGACGACCATTCCGGAACAGCATTGAACTGCAATGAATGGGAGAACTTCATGGTTTAGCGAAGGATTGGGGGTGAGTGCGGGAGATCGGGTAGCTAATCAAGAAGTCAGCTGGGTCAAGTGGTTTGCTTAAGAAGGAGGTAAAGTTGTAGCAAGTGGGTGAATACGTGTCTAGATGAGTGGTGTGTGGTGGGCTGTATGACTCTGGTTTGAGGCTAAACGTGTGTGTGTGTTGGGTGGTGGTGGATGCGTGTGTCTGGGCCCTAAAATTTTTAATTATTCTCTGTACGAGAACGAGACAAGAGAAAGGAGAATTAAATTACAGCGGGCGTGTGTATCGTGACGAATTTTTGAGGATTGAGCAGGAGCAACGACAAAACTGTGCTTCCAGAATTTCAGTCTGCAAATGAACATCCAGTCGATCCTTCTCTTTCGACGTTACACAAACTGAGAAGGTTTTGACGAAAGGTTATGAAGAAGATAAGAGATGGTAGGCAAAGCGTGTGGCACCAATGGGGGTATGTGCTCTTTTTACTGTGTTGACCCCACCATTTTTTGAACACGCCTTTCGGACTACGTGGTTGCGTTGCTACTTTGAGTTGGATCTCGAGGCTGTAGTACGTTCACAAAATCGCGTAGTATCTCCAATTATTAATAGCACTTGACCTTCCCTAGCTCTAGTCCAATTAATTGAGCGTATGGCGAGTTTATGGTTTTTTAGTACCCTGAGAGAATCGAAATCAATTTTAATCAATGTAGCACTCAGCGAACAACTCAAGTGGTTATG
Source organism: Candida pseudoviswanathii (assembly GCA_030565125.1). Classification (NCBI taxonomy): domain Eukaryota; kingdom Fungi; phylum Ascomycota; class Pichiomycetes; order Serinales; family Debaryomycetaceae; genus Candida; species Candida pseudoviswanathii. The sequence continues at coordinate 97,156 of JAJMBE010000006.1, read as the reverse complement.
TGATGATCCTCCCGTAATTTTCCCAGAGTAGTAAGTTGTCATGTGCTGATAAATCCCAAAGGTAAGACATTTTACCCACGTAAGAGCACGTCTATTACGGAGGAAGAGGAGAATGTGTTCTACATTGTTTATGAGTTGTGGATGATTTGTGCAGATTAATCTTTTTTTTTTTTATGGCGTGTGACATGGAACACCAGAATGGAAATTCGGCTTTGATAGAACGCTATTGTGGTTATCATCCAGTTGACGATTCAATTGGCACTTGTTATAAAAAGTCAGGGATCCGTCAAGTACTTGAATCTTGAAAGAATTTCAGTCCTGTCTCTTTTTAAGCGAATTTTTGTACCAAATTTCACAGAAATTGAAACTGAACTACAGGGCTGGATCGGCAACCATGGAACACAGCATAGCCCGCCAAGACCAACTTCCCAGGCGTCCCAAAGGTTCCATAGGTTCCAAAGGGTATACTCGAGCTCTACACCGGGAAAAGTCCCTCCTCGAGACAGGGAATTTGGGCAAGCAGATTGATCTTAGACACACTAGGGGGACCCCTACATCCCCAACCCTCCAACAACACGTGCGTCAATCTGCAACTATCACCAATTCCACCCAGTTCGTAGAGTAGATGAAATTTAGGTTGACGAGACAAGGGAAGGCAGGACGAGGAAGCAAAACAATCAGAACATCTGGGCGGACCGAAGAGACGATACTTAAAGCACGATAAAACCCCAGAGCGCAAGGAGAGAGAAAAAAACTCTGAACACTCTGTTTCTCAACTCTCAGTTTACTTCGTTTGCTACTTTTTTTGGTATTTTTCTCTTTCATTTTCTTCCTACCACTAGTTAATCGCCATCTATTGGAAACCCACTCCTAGCCCCCTGACCAATTGAGTTGCACCCGACTTACTTACATTTGCTAATCTTTCCACCAGTGCTAATTAAGTAACCTGTCCACCCCCCTTCCAATAAAAACAAGCAACCTACCTTCTTAAAGATAGACTGATTTTTTTTTCTTCTGTTTGTTTTCTACATTTTCATCATTCGCATAAAGTTTTCATTTCCCGTCCAACTCCATTCATCCTTTTCCCCTTCTTCTTCTTCTTCTTCGTGACAAACCTGCCCCAAACCGAAAACAAAGAATGGATTTCTGTTTTTTCCTTATTGGATGTATGTATGACCTAACCTTTGAAGAATGAGAGCAAAAATTTTTCCCACGGAGGCATATGATACCCGAGTAAACGGAATTGGGCTCAATTAAGCAGAATTGGCAAAAAAACCTGGAGAAGCAACAGGAGAAAAAATAAAAAAAAAGCCCACCCACCAAAGTAGCCGAGCAGGCGTGGCAACCTTGCGCTTTGTACACGCCCTTTCGCAGACGAGGACGCTCACGCAGAACCAAAACCCAAATACCGTGAATTCCGACCGATGCGTGTGAGCGTGTGCCTGGGTGTGGAATGGTGGGGGGCCTAGATCAACATGACTACCCGGTAATCACGTAAAGTTTCACATTTACCCAAGAACAATAACCACACACACACACACACACACACACACACACACACGCACACGTCTCTCCGAGAAAAGTGCTTTCGTTCTTTCTTCACCATCCAACCAGATGTGTTTCAATGTTTACTAACCTTTTACTAAAAAACTAGTCAATGAGTACAACAAGCCATTAGCAGATATTGGCAATATTCCATGCTATTGTGGCCATTGTCACAACCAGAGCGCCTTTGCTGTGAGAACGATCAACTGTGTCACCTTGTTTTTCATCCCCGTCTTGCCCTTCTACTACACCAAGAGATTGAAGTGCAACATTTGCGGCACCACAGGGGGGCTCGATAGCGCGGCCATAGAGCGAATGAAACAAGGCCAGCCGGTTGCAATAGCGTAGTTGCAGGCCAGTGTGCATCACGTACGCTCTGGTTTGGTTTTTTTGCCGTTATTCAGCGAAAGGCTAATAGCGGTTTACTACAAAGTTAAGTTTTTATTTCCGATGGGACATTCCGTAAGTCGGTGACCGTATTGTTCTAGTCTCTGCTTGTTTTGTATTGTTCTGTATTGTATAGAAAATGAAGTGATTTTTTTTTTGTATATTTGTCTTCTAACCACATGTTTTCCGGATTGCTTCCTCTGAGGGAGTGACGCTCATATGCTCTGACCGGAGTTGTCGTTAAGTGGTTCGGAAGTTGGTGTGGTGCATGCATGCGTCAGTGCGTGTCTTGTGGGCAGATATCGCAAGCGCGGAACTCCAGAGATTTCCAAGGAATAAGCCAACGTTCTCTTCCATTGTCTTCTTTGGGTCAAATTACATACACCATGCGAAGTAGTCTATTTTTACCCAAAGGCATGATCATGGTTTTTTTTACTATTCCGTTGGTTCCTTGGGTATCGGTTTTCTTGGTGTGGGAAACACACGGAATGAGTAGCGAAAGTATTCGATGGAAGCAGCACAGAAGAAGCAAAAAAGACGTTGAGTTGCTACAAGGGATAACGTGGTTTTGTTATCGGTGGTTGATTCACTGAGGTCCTCTTTTCTTGAGCAAATTCCTTAAGCAAAGAAAATAATTATGCCATGTGGTGCAATAGACGTCTGTCATGTCGGTAGAACCACCATCGAAGTGGCGGGTAGTCAGTTAATCCAGCAACCAATTCAAGCTTTCTCTAGACATGTGTTGCACGAGCTACGAGATCCACACTCTGAGATTATTAATGGCTAGCCGCACAGCACAATGCAGCAGTGGGTAGCCTTGAAGCACCAGGGAATAAACCGACCCCCCGACTAAACATGCTCTGCTACACGTCTCTTAGAGATTTGCATCTACTGGGAAAGGAAAGGAAAAGTGGCTCCTAACGGTGAGGGATTTTTTTGTAGCTTTTTATTTTTTTAGTTTTTGTGTGACCAATTACACTTCCACTTATTTTATTTGACCTTTGTGTTTTTTGCATCCACATTGTCCGTGACATCCACAACTCAAACTCCTGCCACTTTCTTCCTCCATTAGTAAGAACGTACATCGTCTATTACTTCGTGCACCTGTGTTTAGTTTTTTTTCGGCTTTTCTCTCTTTCAGGCCAAAGTTAATGGGGAGCGGCATGCAAGGTGTGGAGACTTTGTTAGCCTTTGGCTTTGTTTCACGTTACAATTTCTACCTCTTTCCATGACTTTCTCAGCTGTCGTTATTTTTCATCCTCCTCCTCATCCTCCTCCCCATCCCTTGGTCTAATTTTATCCCTATAAATATGGTTGCAATCTACACCTATTTTCTCCTATTTTTTCATGCTTCCTCTTGTTCTACTTCATCATCATCATAATCACCACCATTTCCACTTGATTAGCTAATCACAAGCTTATTTCTTTTGCAATCGTTGAAGTTTTTTTTTTTTACTTGTTCTTTTTTGCAATCAAAACATAGTCAAGTCCCCACCACACACATAAAAATGTCCGCCGCTACAGAATTTATTCACAACATCGTTAAGCGTAACAGAGCCGTCGCTGTCAACCCACCAAACCCAGAGGTTGATTTGCACATCACCGAACACGGTAGTGATTGGTTATGGGCTGCTTTCTCCGTGTTTGCTTTGCTTTCCGTTGTCCACGTCTTCATCTACGCCTTCACCAGTGTTAAGAAATCCGGCTTAAAGAAGTCGTTGATCATCATCCCCTTGTTCTTGAACACCGTCTTTGCTTTCGCTTACTACACTTACGCTTCTAACCTTGGTTACACCTGGATCGAAGTTGAGTTCGAACACGCCGGTGAAGGTAACAGACAGATCTTCTACTCCAGATTCGTTGCTTGGTACTTGGGTTGGCCATTGGTTTTGGCTATTTTCCAAATCATCACCAACACCACCTTCACCAACGCTTCTGACGACACCAACTTGTTCAAGAAGTTCCTCACCTTGTTCGAAGACTTGTTCACTAGATTCTTGGCCATTTCTGTTTTTGTTTTGGGTTTGTTGATCGGTGCTTTGATCCACTCCACTTATAAATGGGGTTACTTCACTTTCGCTGTTGTATTCCAGTTGTTTGCCATTTATATTGTTGTCTTTGACGTCATCAAGTCCTTCGGCGACGTCACCCACTCCACCATCGGTAACTTGATCATTCTTGCCTACATCGTTGTCTGGATCTTGTACCCAGTCGCCTGGGGTTTGTCTGAAGGTGGTAACGTGATCCAGCCAGATTCCGAAGCTGTGTTCTACGGTATCTTGGACTTGCTCACTTTCGGTTTCATCCCAACCATCTTGACCTGGATCGCCATCAACAACGTCGACGAAGACTTCTTCACTAAGGTCTGGCACTTCCACTTGAAGTCCGAGGGAGGTGCTCCTTACGATCACGAGAAAGTCGTTGGTGAAACTCCAAGACATTCCGGTGACACTGCTGTGGCCCCATCTGGTGTTCCTAACCAGGAAGAAGAAAACTAATTAATGGTTTCTGAGTCTCTTTTTTCTACAGGATCATGATCGAGGAGGGGATGCCCAGCAGTGCTAATGTCTCTTTTTTTTAATTGTGTTTTTCCTAGAAAAATATGGAGTTGTTCAACGCTTGAGTTCTTGTTCTTTTTTTTATTATGAGTTCCTTATATCCTTAATTCTTAATTCTTAATTAATTTTATCTATAATTTTTATATAAATATATCATTTAATATAATTCTTTTATACTGTTTTTAGTAGTATGTCTTGCGCCGAGCTAGGATCCGTGGTGCCGCGAGACAGGCGTTGTCGCAGGAAAGGGTCGCAATATAGGAGATGACGCATGGCGGTAGTGTGTTTTGCACCACAAAAATTTCAGTGCCTCTAAATACACTTATACATTCAACAATACATCCACACTCTCTATATATCGTACATATTCACAAACAGATCCGCTTAATTCTGCTTGGCTTCTTCCTTTGGCAATTGCACCAATCCGACGTAGGTGATCACATTGGTTCTGAACTTATTGTACATCTCCAACAACTGTGGGTTGTTGACTTGGGAGACAACTTGGCTGACTCTAGCATCAATCAGATCAAAAACAGTTTTGGTGTACTGGTTACCATCATACCTCAACTTATTGAAGGCGACAATCACCAAAAACACGAAAACTTGCACTAAAAAGTACTTCAAGTTCCACCTGAACAACAAGAACAAAGCACTAGGGATCAATTGGAGACCAGCAAGCACCAACGTGAGAGCCTCGGCGCTAGCAGCGACAAACAAAGCTGGCTGGTTGAACTTGTGGGTGAATTGCGAGATCAACGAATTGATTATCTGCTGGACTGGAACGTTCGGCACGACGGTTGACAACAAGTTGTTCTGGAAATAGGTCAAGACGTGGAACACGGCGTACACGATGAACGAATACAAGCTGGCTCTGGTCTGGCCAATGACGAAACTCGACGCAAACAAGACAACGGCCAGGGTCAAGTACTGGACGTTTTCGTCGCGGAGCAATCTCAGGTTGAATGTGGAGAGTTGGAAGCCCGCCTTGAAGTGGATCTGTCTGATGACGACTACGTAGGTCAATATAATGGACAATAAGGAAAGCTTGTAGAAGCGCAAGGGTGAACTGGGTCTGAAGAACGCAGTAAAGACATTGATAGCAAAGAAGAAAACTGCGAGGACGTGCCCCAAGAACCAGTAGAATTGTTGAGACTTGAGCAAGTTAGTGCAAACTTCAATTGGACTATGCTGAGTGGCGGATTGTTGAGGTTGCTCTTGTTCTGATGAGGACATGGTGTGGTTCTTGAAAACTGTGGTTGTGTGAAGCTCGGAAGCTTTCTCTTTTATGCTCGCATGTTTTTCCCTCTTTATATTTTTTTGCTTGTCGGATAATTTGTTATTGGCTTTGTCAACCAATTTTTTCTTCCTTCTTAGGTCATCGGTCCAAGGCGTCCGCTCGGTCCCACCTGATGAACAGCTACGGTACTTAATAACGCACACGTAGGTCAGACCATGTCCTTTTGCAGTCGAAACATGTCTTACATCCTATTCATCCAAGATTAAACAATCATTCATTAAAGACAAAAAACTAAACACAGCAACAAAAAAAGATTAAATATTATTAAACCGAAATAGCAACAAGGGGGGAATTAGGAATTAAGAAAAGATAAGAGTATCATTAACGTCTTGTGCCGGATAAAGAACATACCATTCTAAATCCTCTAAGTACGTGTTGCAGCAGCAGCGTCATCGGCAGCACGGTCGCCTGTGCGTTCTGCAGCATCTGCAGCTCTCTCAGCATCAGCGGCGGTCTGTTCAGGGACACCAGATGGAGCAACAGCGGTGTCGCCAGAGTGCCTTGGGGTCTCACCCACGGTCTTTTCAGCATCTGGGAGACCGTCGTTTGGGTGTGGTTCCTCGACGTCGTGTTCTCTTGGCTTGTTCGTGTGCCACAACTTGGAAAAGAAGTCCTCGTCGACGTTCTTGATGGCGAGCCAAGTCAAGAGAATTGGAATGATACCGAAGGTAATCAAGTCCAAGATACCGTAGAAGACAGCTTCAGAGTCAGGCTGGATAACGTTACCACCTTCGGATAATGCCCAACAGATTGGGTACAAGATCCAAACGACAAAAAAGGCAAGGATGAGCAAGTTGCCTAAGCTGGAGTGGGAGCTTGACTTAAATGATGCAAAGATGTCCTTGGCAACCAAGTACATGGCAAACAACTGGAAGACAACGGCAAAGGTGAAATAACCCCACTTGTAGGACGACTCGATCAAAGCACCTATCAACAAACCCAAGACAAACACCTCAATGGCCAAAACCCTAGTGAACAACAGCTCAAACAAAGTAAGGAACTTCTTGAAGAAATTGTTCTCTTCGTCAGCATGAGTAAAGCTAGTATTGGTGACAATCTGGAAAATAGCCAACACCAAGGGCCAACCCAAGAACCAGGCAATAAACTTACAGTAGAAGATCTGTCTGTTACCTTCACCAACGTGGTGGAATTGAGCGGGGATCCAAGTGTAACCAAGGTTAGAGGCATAGGTATAGTAAGCAAAGGCAAAAATTGCATTCGTGAACAATGGGATAATCAACAAGGCTTTCTTCAAGCCCGATCTCCTGGCGCTCGTAAAGGCATAGATCAAGACATGGATGATGGCGAAGACGGCAAAGAGGGAGAATGCAGCCCACAACCAGGAACTACCGTCGCTGGTAATGTGGAAATCAACTGCTGGGTTGGGTGGGTTGACGTCGATTGCTCTGTTACGTTTGACAATGTCAGAAACGACAAAAACCGACGATGCTGGATTATAGGTTGTAGCAGTCATTGTAGTTTGTTTTTGTTACTTTGCTTGAAACAAGAAACGGTAGCTTGTGCTATTTTGATTGCAAAATTTAACTGTGAAAAAAAGAAACACGGAATTTTCAACTGTTGGGTGTGGTGATATAAAACAAACAGACAAAAAAATGGGAGGTTTCTTTGGTAGAATAGGAGAAAAATAGGGGTAGAAGTGAAGGCTTATTTATAGAGACTGGTATGACCCATAGGGGATTTCTTGCAATTTTACATGACGTTCAGTACATACACCAATTAAAGGGATGAACAACTTTAAACAATGTTTTGCTTGCCAGAGGAAGAATATAATAAATTCATTCATCCACCCGGCAATGTGAGTGGATGCAAAAATTATAATCAACGAGGTAGTGTGCAGGACAATGCCGCATTGGCATTGGTTTGTTAGTGAGGTCAAACAATGGGGGTAGGATTACTAAAAAAGAAAAGATTCAAACTGACTAACTGCAGATGATCACACCCAGTTACACAAACTATATTCTCCTCCACTTGAGTTGTGGAAGGTCTTCACTACCAAACACCAGGCATTATCATCATCTTCAAGTTCCTGCTTCTCCGGATTTTCTTCTGCGAAGTTAAAATTATTATTTCTTTCCTTACGAAGTTGCCCACACACTCTCTCGCTACAACTCACAAAAATCCCTTGACATTTCTCCTCCTCCTTCTGAGTTTAATTTACTTGAGCGTGAGGGAGTCCTGCGATGGGGAGTTTTGGTCTATGAGATGCAACTGTAACGTACCAAGCGCTCTCAACCGGCCCTAAAAGAAAGTGCCCGAGAGCCGCTATAAGGTTATGAACGAAGGCTGATCCCCCATAGAGACGTTTGATCTGGGGCTCTCTCTCACTGTGCATTTTTTGCTCTGGAAGAATCACCCCCAAGAAAGTTGTCATGTAAAAACTTTATCGATAGCACCACCATTAGTAATCGAGGCAAGTATCGTAATTTCGAGGCTCTCTCATAAGGCGTGTACCACCAATGAAGAGTGCCCACCGCCAAACGGAAGTAAATGACTTGAGGACGATACAAGGTGTGCTTCATGGTACATAAACTCGACATGGTGGTACACATCCGTTCCCAAAGGTATAAAATGTACCACGGACGGACGCTATGATACCTCCGTCTGGGTAGGAAAGTAAACCCGAAGAAATATGTACCATACGTAACACCTACGCATGCAAATATCGATCGTTTTCTTGACTACCAGGAATAGCAACCCTGTTCGCGGTTTGTTCTTGATTTGCATCATTCATAAATCTAAATAGCCCTATTATTATTATTTTCATTGGTGTGTCGTACAACCTTAAATACGATAGATCGATAGTTCCGCCATAACCCCTTGGGTTCGAGTCTAGGCACTTGTTACCGATAAAATCTTAAAGGATCGTCTAGCCAGTAAATCAAAGAGAACAGGGAGAGTAGGGATGAATGGGATGGGCGAAATTCACTCATTCTTAGGAATATTCAACATACCCACAGACGTGAACAATGACTCTTTACAACTCTAAGAACAAAAAGGAAAGTTAAGTGTATTCATTGTCTCCTCCCTTGATTACTGACTTTCCACTCCACTTGCGGCTTTCACTTCAAACGTGGGAAAAGTCATCCCATTGCATTCGTGACGAAAGGGATCAGCTTCCCGTCCCGTCTCTACTTCGATACCAAGGAAATTTAGCCGACATTGTTCGACAATTGATCCTTAAACATTACATCAGCGATAGTGCATATGGGCTTAGAATCGCTACTTGACCTTTACCAGGTGATTCGTCATGTCCTTCCCAACTCCTCGACAGGGCTACTCATTCCGTGCCTTGCGTGCACAATGCGACAAAAAAAAAGACACCAGAAACCTTAATCTTCCGAGCGGAAAACAACGAGAGCAAAAAAAAAAAAATAAAAAACCTCGCCATACAAGCTCCACTCACCATCGTCATCATCGTCATCTCGTTCCTAGCTCTTCATACGACAAACTCATCCGAACAATGGCATCTGCATCAGCTAAGAAACAAGCATCGTCTAACGTTGCGATGTTGAACCAACTCGCGCTCATCAGCGGCATAATCAACCTCCTTGCCCTCCTCGCGATATTCGTCTTGGGCCGCCCCGCCAGTTTCAAGCCATGGTTATTCTGGTCCGTGCCTAGCTTCCTCTTGCACTATTCTTTGGAGTCCAGCGGACGGCCGACGTACAGCCAGGACGGCAAGAATCTGTTGATCCGCAGTGGTGAGGATATCAGGTTGAAAGGGAGCTTGTTTGAGTACTACTTTGATGTGATTTACATTACGTGGTTCTTGGACATCGCGATGATCGTCTTGGGCAGTAATAAGGTGTGGTATGCTTATTTGATCATCCCTGGCTTTGCTGTCTATAAGTTGAGCGGGTTCATCTTGCCGTTTATCAAAAAGAATAAAGGTGGGGATGCTGGTGCCGAGGCGGAACAGGCTCAGAAAGGTGGTAATAGTGCTACTAGTAAACGTCAGCAAAAGTTGCAAGCTAGAAGAGAAAAAGGTCCTGCTGTCAAGTATAGATAAGTCTCGTTGGGCTATGGGAAGTGGTTTTCTGATAGACTTTTGATGCGTTTTGCATCCCTGTTTTGTAGTATAATGAAATCAATTCATTATAGAAAGTGGGTGTTCCAAACATAGTAGTCACCTCTGATAGTTCAACATCTTGTACGACTTTGCTTTGGCTGTCCCGTTTTTTTTTGGCAACCATGGATTGTTGATGTTCTCCACCTCACACGACTTTACCATTATCAACGAACAAACAAGCCAAAAGGCAGAAAAAATTCTCTCCAACATCAGAAATCATAGAACCACCCAGAACCACCCACATACATCATGCCAACGGTATCAACCATAGATAAATTCATAGAGTTGTCAACGGACTTATTAACAAACTATCCAACAACCACCACCCTCAGCATAACATACACCAACCTCTCCAAGAAACCATCATCGAAGAAATCAGCAACCACTTCTACCACCACCAAGTCCAACAAACCTGCCAAGTCGTCCACACACGCGGTCAATTTCAAGCTCTATGAGCCAAACTCAGGCAAATGCATCAAGTACAATACGAAGAAGTCTAAGGAGTTGTCGAGATTGTTGAACTTTGTTGGACCAAAGGGTATAAGCAGTGATAACTTGCATGTGGTAGGGTTGGCTAGCTTGATGACGAATGTCAAGTATGAAGAGAGCAACGTGAATGTGCAGAGCTTGGAGAATACCCCTGTTCCTGTCGAACTAGACGTTGCTAAAGCCGCTGAGGAAGAAACCAAGCCTGTTTCGTCGTCGAGTGCTGGCGGTGCGTCTGCTAACAAGAAGAAGAATAAGAAGAAAAAGAAGAAGAACTAGAGTGTGTTTAAGTATTAAGTATAGTGATAATAATAATAAAAAGAATATATAAGAAACTATATAATGGAAACACAGTATAAAACAAAATTAGCGATAAAAAAAGGATGAATATGGTAGAAATCATATCTACCTATTAAACAAGAAGCTGAATGCAACCCTCTCTATATTGAGCACAAGTCTGGCAAGCAGTTCAGAACACACCCCCTGATCCCTTGCAAATCAAGAAGATAAAATATATAAAAAAAAGGAATAATAATAACAAGTGGTAATATAAAAAAAAGAATCAAAATAATTATCTAAATAAACTCTTGAATCTAGAAATCAAACTTTCACGCTTTCCTGTATACGTTGATTCCTTTTGAGTTACATTATTATTCGAGGACAATGACGTAGTGGATGAAGATTTGTGCTCGGGACTGGTTGGGTAGTGGCCAGGGATCTTGGGCGTGGTTTCGCTGGCGCTGCTTGCATCGATAGTGGTTTCAGATACGTGTGTCAATAATACTGGCTTGACAGGCTTATTTTCTTGGTAGGCCGCAACTAATGGGCTATCCTTCTTTTCAGTAGAAATTCCAGAATTGGCAGCCGTGTTGTAGTCAGTTTCATCATCGTCGTCTTCCAATTGTGCTGGCTCTTCGTTGTCATATTTCTCAAGGTGTTCGTAGTCGGATGACAGCGGTGGGGACGAGATGGCTGCAAAAGATGAGGATGAGGTCAACACTTGAGTCAATGGCTGCTGTTGTTGTTGGACGGAAGGGTGAGGGAGTTCATCGTGGGCTCTGGTAGTGTGGCCGGTGGTGTCAAGATCAGAAATGACATCATCTTCAGTGATGATGGATTTAGAAGGTGATTTCAGGGAAACATCAGGTTCAACAAAACTTTCGTGGTCTTCGTGAACAACAACTGTATCCCTAGGCACGTCCTCGGCAGCAAATTCTTCTGGTTCTTCTTCAACATTTGGTTCTGGAATATCTGAGACAACTTCTTTCCGAGTTTCATTCACCAATTCCGGCTCCTCTCCTTGCTCAAACTCTTCGACAAACATCTCCTTAGGAACGCCTATTCTGACACCATTTTCCTCGATATCTTTGTCCAATTGAGGCACAGCCTCAGGCTCTGGTTCCATTTCTTCGGTAGATGAGACAGCAGGCACAACTACAGCGTCGTCAGAAGTGATTTCCTCCCTCTCTGGTTCTTCTTCTGCGACTTCTTTAGCTGTGATGGGGGTTGGTTCCACCTCAACTTCCTTTGTAATAGGGGCTGCTTCCTCTTCAGTTTCCTCTGAAACAGGGGCTGGTTCTTCCTCGACTTCCTTTGAAACAGGGACTGGTTCCTCTTCAACTTCCTTTGCAACCGGAACCGGTTCTTCTTCCGCTTCCTTGGTTACAACGGGGACTGGTGCCTCTTCGACAGGGACTTTATCTGACTCTTCAACGAGTTCATCAGCGTAGATGATATTATTTGAGTTACCGTGTTCGTCATGGGTGACCTTGAACTGGTCATTGACAATCCACTGGTCGTCATTGATAATAAACTTGAACACCACATCCTGCTTGTTGTCCAACTTGATCTGCTGCAAGTATTCCTTGGTTGACTTGACAGTTGGCAATGACCTTGACCAATTGTCGAAGTTACCAGTTATCTGGATGGAATGAATACTTTCATCTTTCAATGGCCTGCAATAGCTAGTTAGTATTTCCGTCGGACATTACCTTGTTGCGCTTATTTCCTGATTTGAGCCATGGGCAGGGGAGGGCGGCCATCCATCGGTCCAATCAACCCATTTGATCTATTGGCCAGACCCTTTCAACCACGGGATCAAACTAAATCAAATCAAAGGTTCCCGTAGAACCCCTTGATCAATAGGATTTTGTTTTGTCTTTGGGACCAGGTAATCTTTCTCTATTACTCCCTTATTCTCCCTGTTGCTCCCCTTATCACAAAATCAGTCGGCAACAAAAAAAAGTTCACGGAGTATCCGTTAAGTTAGTGAAGGTAGGGTAGGAGGGAAACATACCATCTGATTGTATAAGTATACAATGTCATTCTTGGACGATTAAAAGCAAATCCTTTTCTGAGGTCTCTAAAAGCAGAAAGAAAGGAAAGGAAAGGAAAAGAAAGTGAAAAAAAAGTGTTGATAGTCACAGAGAGCAAAGAAAAGTAAAATAAAAGTAATCGGATGGTGTGGTGTGTGTATGCGTATGTGTGTGGTTTTTTGTAATAATAGAATTTTAAGGATTGTTACTTTATTATTATAATTCTGACTATCGCAACGAAAGTCTAATAAAGAAAATCAAGGAGAGACACAAAATTACA